>CM077823.1:44323542-44351148 GCA_039720395.1 Liquidambar formosana | reverse complement strand
ATATGAAGATGGTACTAACGGAGTGGATAAGCACGTGTCCCCAAATTAAAGACTATCCTTCCTAGGTTGCGACTAATGAACTCACTTCCTTATAGGAACTTGCACATCTGGCATCATCGTCATCAATAAGTCCTAGTCCAAAATGGTGTTCCACTCCAGGCTACCTTTAGCAAATAAATATCCTCAATCCCCTCGTGAGTGAGGTTTATGAGAGATTGGGATGGGATAACGATTAGGGCATGCATTAACATTTATCATATCTGTGAGATGACTAATCAGTGTAGGAAAGCAAGAGAAAGAGAAGAGAATACTTGATGGGTTCAGGAAGAATGGTATGCGCGGATGTTTACTGGATCGTTTGAACTTCAGTGGCCAATGTTGAAACTCTCAAGTAGACTCTTACTTGCTCTAGGGGCATCTTCTCGAGAATCTTCTTACTCATTTCTCATATGTTGATATATGGTAAGATCATTTTATGCATTCATGCATCATATCATGCGTTGTGTCATACCTTCGTTCGTTGTGTTCATTAGCTAGGCTCTCGAGTAGTCGAAGTCATTCTCCTTCGAATCATTGGTTTCAGATCGTTAAGTGGTCTACACCGAGTATATTCGTACCTACGAAACTCTTCAGGTGAACTCCCCGAGTGTGTTCTACCTCCGAAACTCTTTAGGCGAACTCTCCGAGTGTGTTCTACCTCCGAAACTCTTTAGGTGAACTCCCCGAGTGTGTTCTACCTCCGGAACTCTTTAGGTGAACTCCCCGAGTGTGTTCTACCTCCGAAACTCTTTAGGCGAACTCCCCGAGTGTGTTCGTACCTACGAAACTCTTTAGGTGAACTCCCCGAGTGTGTTCTACCTCCGAAACTCTTTAGGTGAACTCCCCGAGTGTGTTCTACCTCCGAAACTCTTTAGGCGAACTCCCCGAGTGTGTTCTACCTCCGAAACTCTTTAGGCGAACTCCCCGAGTGTGTTCGTACCTACGAAACTCTTTAGGTGAACTCCCCGAGTGTGTTCTACCTCCGAAACTCTTTAGGTGAACTCCCCGAGTGTGTTCTACCTCCGGAACTCTTCAGGTGAACTCCCCGAGTGTGTTCTACCTCCAAAACTCTTTAGGTGAACTCCCCGAGTGTGTTCTACCGACGGTACATTCTTCAGGTGAACTCCCCGAGTGTGTTCTACCTCCGAAACTCTTTAGGTGAACTCCCCGAGTGTGTTCTATCTCTGATAATTCCTTAGGTGAACTCCCCGAGTGTGTTCTGCCTCCAATTACCCCAGCTTATGATGTTATGCTCGTCATGTTCGATAGTTATGCTTGCCATGTTCGTCAGTTACACCCTTACTGGTCGTGTCCCTCCTACGGTACTGTTTAGGAGAACACCCCAAGTGTGTTCTTTCCTAAGGTATCCTCTTCTACGATACTGTCTAGGAGAACACCCCGAGTGTGTTCTTTCCTAAGGTATCCTCTCCTACGGTACTATTTAGGAGAACACCCCAAGTGTGTTCTTTCCTAAGGTATCCCCTCCCATGTTGCTTTTCAAAACCCTCCATTTGCCCCGGAGGAAGACCCCTTCTTATAAGAACTACGTTAGGTCTGATCTCTGAAAAGAGTACATAGGAAAGCAGGCTTTCGCCCGATTCGACCTCACTTCATGCATACATCAGCATTTGTTCTGAAGACTTGAAATATTAGCCGGTCAAAGTGGTCTGTTTCTGGTCTTTCAGTTCCATTCACCCTGCGAATAGAGCTGAAAGAAGGGGCAACTGTTAACACCCCATTTTGTACCGCCTAAATATTTCAAATCCACCTTGTTAAGCCCAATGATGAAGGGTGACCCAAATCAGAATAACTAACAAGCAATCCTCGAAAAGCTAATGTGATCGCGGCCGCAGCCTGGCCCAAAGAGTTGAGAAGCCCAGTCCAACCATTTATGCGTACGCAGTATCCTAATGTGCGTACGCACATTCCATTTGTGCGTATGTAGGTTATTTTCCAGAATTCGAATCTTCCCTCCATTTCCCTCTATTACCTTATATGGATCGAACTTGCCTTGATCCGACCTGTGACGGCTGGAGAAGCCAGAAACCCTAATCTACCTACCACCAAAACCCTAATACCTTGCCTATATAAAGACTACTTTCTCATATGTTAAAGGGGGGGGGCTTGACCACCACTACTTTGAAACCTACACAAACCCTAGAACCATGAACTCAAATCCGGAGGCGGCGGCTGCGATTGCGGAGGCTTGAAGGAGAGAACTTGTCGGCACATTCATTGGGATTCACCCAAACCTGAGGGTAACATCTCTTTTTACATTCATTTCCTCAATTTTAGAATAATCATTAATTATTTTCTTAAGCATATACATAGTTTCATCGAATGCCATGATTTCAGATTTATTCGAGTGATTTCAATTAAATGTTTCATGACCGGATCTACACTTTGTATTATGTTTTAGCATGTTTAGTATCATTTAAATATGTCTTTACATGTTAATCGGCATAATGTTTAAAGTGCATAAATCCATGATTAGATTTAGGGTGGAATAATGGCATGTTAGGACATTTCTATGCAATTTAGGGTTCTGTAATCTGGAGTGAAATAGCATGGGCAATTTCAGCATGTTTCTGTTATTTTCGAATCTGCCATGAAATGTGCGTACGCATAAATTAAGGTGCGTACGCACCTTATTTTTATGCGTACGCATATTTAAGATGCTATATTAACCCATTTTGTTGCAGGCAGTGATAAATCCTTCTCCTTTTTATCCTTTCATAGCTACTGTTTATTCTGTCTATTAATTTTATCTTCTGTTTAGTTATTTATTTGCATATTTTTATTCATATAATGTCATCCTGTGTGCCATAGTCGCTTGATATTTGTCGCATGAATAGGGTTGAACTCAATTAATATTTCTTATTAATTAAAGCCAACAAAATGCGTATGGAGGCCGGATTCAGCCGGGCATTGTCGGGTGCCTAACACCTTCCCGACAATGTACCTTAACTCCGAACCTTAATTCTTTGGGTAATAACGAGTGGGCCTCTTGCTAGGGGTCAATCGGTTCCCGGGGCCAAACCGGGTGGCGACTCCCTCTCCGCCCTAATCACACCCGTGGTTAGCGGCGTACTCCCGAGCCGGCGTGGTTCAGGACGCGGCGCTCACAGAGGGTCGTCCTCTGATCCTTTAGCAAATTTGCCATCCAAATTCAAAATTGCTGACACGGAAAAGTTTGATGGGGGTGGAGATCCCAAACAGCACATTCGCCAATATATGAGCATTGTAAGAATGAAAGGGATGAACGAAGCCCAAGCTGTGGCTGCCTTTCCATTATCACTTGTCGGAGAAGCCTCTAAATGGTACTATGGTCTGGATGATGCACAAGTTTCGTCTTGGGAAACCTTAATGAAGCTTTTCAAGGACCAGTATAATTATAATACCATGCTGGACACAACCTTGCGGGATCTTGAGATGACGGTACAAAAGTCTGGGGAGACATTCTCTGACTTCCTAATCAGGTGGAGGAAGAAGGCGATCAAGATGGTGAACAGGCCCACAGAAAGAGATCAAGTCAATTTGATCATAAAAAATTTGCAGCCTGTGTATTTCAACCGATTGTTAGCATCCCCTGTCATGAATTTTGAGCAACTGTATGATTGTGGGACCCGTATCGAACAAGCCATAAGCAGCGGTCAGGTGGATAGGTATGAAGGGAAGGCAATGAAGAAAACTTACGGGGCTGGAGGAAATGGTAGCAGTCAGGGAGGAAACAGGGTTGCCAATCCGCTTCCAAACTCAAATACAGTAGCTGCTGTGAACCAAGGGGCTAGAAGAGAATTCGATGATCTGGGAATGTCTCTATCTAAAGCTTTCGCCAATTTGATGAGGAGAGGACATCTGCAAGCCTTAGCACCGCGTCCCCTGCCTAATCCTCTCCCACCACGATATAATTTGAATGAATTTTGTCATTTCCATCAAATGGCAGGGCATAAGACAGACAACTGTGCCAGGCTGAGGCATGAGATCCAGGACTTGATTGATAATAAGAAGATTCCCAAGCCAGGAGCAGGGGCCGAACCAAACATCCATCAGAACCCTTTACCAGAATACCAGAGGAATGTGGGGCTTATAGAACAAGGCACCGAGATACGGGATCCCTCCGATCTTATAAGGGAAATAATGGTATTAGATGTTGATGCTTGGAAGGACTGTGACGAAGTCAATGTCAAGAAAAGGGATTTCTGGGGTTCTATGGATGATGAGGATGGAATTCTGCATTTGACTCGATCTGGGAGGCATTTCAAACCTTCTTACCTGGAGGGAGATCACCCAGGAAGAGAAGCTGAGCTAGAAAGGAATAATAAGAAGTCAGATGAAGAAGATGATGAGGATCGTGTGCTGAAACAATTAAAGAAAACTCAGGCAAATATCTCTATATGGGGACTCTTGGTAGCATCCAAAAGGCATCGACAAGCTGTTTTGGAGGCCCTTGCCAGAAAAGAAGTACCTATGGAAATTTCACCAGAGCAAGTTGTAGCACTGATGGGTACAAACCCAGAAAGTGAAGCTGTATTGACATTCTCAACAGAAGATTTGCCAACTGAAGGAGTGGCACACGCCAAGCCCTTGTATATCACCGTGGAGTGCAGAGAAAAGAAAATACCGGTGGTCCTAGTGGACAATGGATCTGCCTTAAATGTCTGCCCAATGCGCACTGCCTCCAAATTAGGACTCACTGAAGAGCAGCTTACGCCATCCGCCCTGACTGTGCGAGCCTATGATAATGGATGTCGCAAGATTGTGGGGACCTTCAAAGCTGCATGTATTGTGGGACCAGTCGAGTCCGAAGTAGAATTCTGCGTGATGGACATTAATACCAATTTCAACCTCCTATTGGGTAGAACCTGGTTACACCCACTAGGAGCCGTACCCTCTACTGTTCATCAGAAGATTAAACTCCCATGGAAAGAAGGAATTCTGATAATACACGGGGATGGTGAAATCACTGCTCCGGTCTGCGAGGTAAAGGGGGAAGAAGCTGAAATGGCTTGGAGGGGATTTGAGATTATACAGGTTATTGAAAAAGAAGGACCGTATGGGATAGAAATGATTCCACCAAATCTTGGGGAAGGTGTTGGTCATATTGCTGCTCACCTCATGAGAAAGATGAATTTTATGCCTGGGATGGGTTTGGGAAAGTATAATCAAGGAGTAGCTGAGTTTCCTAATTTCAAACCGCAGGATAATCGTCTTGGTGTGGGATACAATGGCGAAAATAACAGTTTGCCGGTCAACAAGGGCATACTCAATGGGAACTTTGTTAAAGAAGGAGATGACTTTCCTTACTGTGGATTCCCAGAACCTTGGTTCGATCGTATGACCGGAAAAATGGTCCCAGGATTGGAAATCTTTTTCAAAGCAGTGCTGAAGATTGAGGAAGAAAGGATGACTGATGCGAAGAAGGAAGAGTCTAAGACTGAAGACTGGAAGGATCTTCTGGAAGGGGAGACGATGCAAGCACTACTGGAACCCAAGCAGACTGAGAGGATTAATGCCTTGACTGATGAAGATGCTGCTGACGACTCTGCCAATCTGATCACTTCTGCTGATGGAAGTACCAGCACATGGGAATGGAAAAAGGGGGTTGAAATTGTAACTAGCATCATAACTGAGAATAAGCTCAAACCCAAAAATGTGACCACCCCTTTTGTTGGAAATAACATCTTTAATTCCGCGTATCTCGATGAGCCTTTCTATGATGAAACTGCATTATCACAGGATATTGATTACATTGAAGAATTAATTAAAAAAGATCAAGAAAGGAAAGTAATACCTATTCAAGAAGAGACTATTTTAATAGACTTAGGTATTAATGAGAATCATAAAGAAATACGAATTGGTTCCACCTTATCTGAAGAGGAGCGGGGCAAATTGACAGCTTTGTTGCATGAGTATAATGATGTGTTCGCCTGGTCTTATCAAGATATGCCTGGTATTGACCCCGAGATAGCACAGCATCACATACCAATAAAAGAAGACGCTAAGCCAGTGAAGCAGAAGTTTCGCCGCATGAAGCCTGAGTTGATGATAAAAATCAAAGATGAAGTCACTAAACTTCTCAAGGTGGGGTTCATTCAGACAATGACACGAACTGACTGGGTGGCCAATATTGTACCGGTTCCAAAGAAAGATGGGAAGATACGGATGTGCGTAGACTACAGGGATCTCAACAAGGCATGCCCAAAAGACGATTTCCCGTTGCCTCACATTGATGTCCTGGTGGATAATACGGCTAGGAGCGCAATGATGTCATTCATGGATGGGTTCTCAGGCTACAATCAGATTAAGATGGCTCCAGAAGATATAAGCAAGACAACCTTTGTGACAGAGTGGGGAATCTATGGCTACACAGTTATGCCTTTTGGCCTGAAGAATGCAGGAGCGACTTATCAGAGGATGGCTACGACACTCTTACACGACATGATGCACAAAGAGGTGGAGGTATATGTTGATGACATGATTGTGAAGTCAGAAACTAGAGAAGAACACTGGGCCAATCTGAAGAAGTTCTTTGATAGAATCAGGAGATATAAGCTGAGGCTGAACCCGCAAAAATGCACTTTTGGGGTAACGACTGGGAAATTACTGGGTTACGTGGTGAGTAGCAGAGGTATTGAAATAGATCCGATGAAGATCAAAGCCATCCTTGAAATGGCGCCTCCAAAAACTGAGAAAGAGATCAGAGGATTCCTGGGGCGATTGCAGTATATCAGCCGTTTCATAGCCAAAATGACCACTACTTGTGAACCAATCTTCAAGTTACTGAAGAAAGGAGAAAGCAGAGAATGGAATGACCAATGCCAACGAGCTTTCGATGCAGTGAAAGAGTACCTTTTAAAACCACCAATTCTACAGCCTCCTAGGTTGGGAAGACCCTTATTGCTTTATTTATCAGTATTTGAGGAAGCATTGGGATGTATGTTGGCTCAGGATGATGGACAAGGAGGTGAGTATGCCATATACTACCTCAGCAAAAAGTTGCATGATTATGAAACACGTTATTCCCCGATTGAGAAATCGTGTTTCGCTCTTGTGTGGGCTGCAAAGAAGTTAAGACACATTCTGCTGAGTTATGAAGTTTGGGTGGTGGCTCGGATGGATCCACTGAAATACTTGTTTGAGAAGGCTGTGCTGAATGGGAGAATGTCGCGATGGGCAATAATCTTGGCAGGATATGAATTGAAATATGTCACTCGGAAGAGCATAAAAGGGCGAGCAATAGCAGAACACTGTGCGGGACATCCGATCATGGGGCCAACTCTTGATGACGATTTCCCGGATGAAGATGTTTTGACAATTGAAGAAGGAAGGATGTGGAAGATGTACTTCGACGGAGCCTCAAACCAGTACGGGGATGGGGTCGGGGTATTGCTAATTGCTCCAGACGGTTCGCATATCCCAATGTCTGTAAAGTTGAATTTCGAGAATTCAAACAACACAGCAGAGTATGAAGCATGCATCGCGGGAATGGAGGCTCTATTGGTTTTGGGGGTACGAGAAGTGGAGGTTTATGGTGATTCTGCCTTAGTAATATCCCAAGTTCAGAAGATATGGAGAACCAGAGAAGAACATCTCAAGCCGTACCAGGTGTATTTGGAGAAATTAGCTCGGAAGTTCGATAAAGTTACTTATACTCCACTCCCTAGGTCACACAATCAGTTTGCCGATGCTCTGGCGACTCTAGCATCCATGATCAATGTACCAGAGGGAGCCCCAATAAAGCCGTTAAGTATAAACCAGAGGTCTCGACCTGCATATGAAGAGGCTGTAATGCTAATAGATGCAGAACCTGATGATGGGAAACCTTGGTACTACGATATCAAGAATGTGATTGAGAAAGGGGAATATCCAGAAGGCGCTAATCGGAAGGATCGAAGGGCATTACGCCTTATAGCCGCTCAGTATATCTTATGTGGGGGAGATTTGTATAAAAGGTCGTATGATGGGGTCCATTTAATGTGTGTGGATGAAGAAAAGGCCCGAGTTCTTATGGGAGAGGTGCATGAAGGTGTCTGTGGGCCTCACATGAGCGGCAAGATGTTGGCCAAGAAGATAGTCAGAATGGGGTATTTCTGGACAACCATGATGAGAGATTGCGTGGAGTACGTAAAGAGGTGTCATCAATGCCAGGTATATGCCAATTTGAATTACATGCCGCCAGTGGAATTGCATCAAATGACCTCACCTTGGCCATTCTCCACCTGGGGCATCGACATAATTGGAGAAATTAAACCCAAGGCTACGGGTGGGCACAAGTATATTCTGGTTGCCATAGATTATTTCACCAAATGGGTAGAAGCTTCTGCTTATGCGGAGTTGAAGTCGTCGCATGTAGCTCGATTCATTGAACAGAACATTATATGTCGATATGGAGTGCCGCATGAAATAATCACAGATAATGGGTTACATTTCCAAAATGAGGTCAAAGTGCTACTCGAAGAGTATCAGATAAAGCATCACAAGTCTTCCCCGTATAGGCCTCAGACGAATGGAGCGGTAGAAGCTGCCAACAAGAACATCAAGTCTATCCTAGAGAAGAGTACAGTCACGTACAAAGACTGGGCGGAGAAACTACCATTTGCACTATGGGGATATCGTACATCTGTAAGAACGTCAACTGGTGCAACACCCTACTCTTTGGTGTACGGGATGGAAGCTGTACTGCCAGTGGAAATGGAGGTTGGTTCGCTGAGAGTCATGGTGGAGAATCGGATGCCAGAAACAGAATGGGTGAAGAGCAGATATGAACAATTGGCGTTGATTGACGAGAAGAGATTGCAGGCTCTGTATCATGTCCAAGGCTATCAGAAGAGAATCGCCAGAGCTTTCAACAAAAGGGTGAGGCCTAGAGGACTAAAGGAGGGAGATTTGGTGCTTAAACAAATGCAAGCGCAGATATTTGACCCAAGGGGCAAGTTCAGGCCCACTTGGATGGGCCCGTACATTATAAAGACGATCATGACAGGAGGGGCAGTTAAGTTAATTGATGGGGACGGTAACGAACTCATGCAACCAGTCAACATGGATCGATTACGGAAGTATTATGTATGAGGAGAAGCATGTGAACTACGAGGACCTGATTTCCCAAGAAGAAGAAAAAGAGAAAGAAATAAATCATGATATCGCAACGTTTAAGTCGGGAATACGTAGGCAGCCCTGAATGGGTGCGGTCCACATTATGGAAGGAAAATGAGATGTTATAATCTGTGGAGGCAGTGGTGGAACCAATCCGTAATTATCAAGATTCTTGTTAAATACACGAGTCAATTAAAAGCGAATTCTCGAGAATGGATAACTAGTACATCCTGATCATTTTTACTTAAATTAAAAATGTAAGAAGGAAACGATGAAATGTGCAGTGAAATCTGAAGAAAGAGGCATCGGCATACGTTTCATTTTCACTTTCTTATCCTCTTTGAAAGCCCTTCTTCTTCAGTTGATTCTTTCCTCTTATGGGGAGACTTTGGTTCCACTTTCTTGGCATTTTCTAAATCCCTAGCCAGCCAGTCATAATAGGATGATGGTGGGCTCACTAATGTCGGAGCCCGAAGGTTGCCCATCCGGGACCTATTTGCCCATGATGATCGAACTCGCTCAACAGCTCGAGAAAAGATGGGGCAGGTGTATCCAGCATGATCTTTAATAAGAGCATATTGATTCTTCCCAAATTGACGTGCAATACGGGACGCAGGACAGTATGAGATATCATGCAGGCCAATCAGCATTACACTCCCGGGGAATACTAACTCGGTGGTCATTTGATCGATATGCCACCACGGGCAGTGCCAAAGGATGTGGTGACAAGATAAAGAGCCCAAAAATTCTTGTAGTTTCTCATGATTGGGAAAGGGTTCAGCTAGCTTGCGATAGCGATAATGTTCGGGACGAAAAGGATATACCGTGGGCGCTTCAACCAATTGGAGACGTTCATGCAGCCATATCTGATGGAAGGGAAAAGTAAAAAAAAAAAAAAAAAAAAAAGAGACGAAAAAAAAAAAAAAAAAAAAAAATTTTGTTGATTTAACAGATTAATGGTATGGGAATAACTGATTACCTGTAATAGAAGAGGGCTGCCACGCAGTAAAGAAGTCCCTTTTTGCACTGCATCGTCAAGACCATTGAGGGTTTCTGCAAGAATCATCATGCATGGATTATGGGAAGAAATGTGTTGTACCACATGAAGGAGAGCCAGGTCAACTGAGTGGAGGTCACTGATGAGAAGATACCCCGCTAATAAGCATAGGCAAAGAGCCCGGAATGCATAATTGTCTGGTAAAGGAAGAGCGGTAGAAAAATGCTGCACAAGAGGCTCGAGATTTATGGTAGAATTAATGCACCATGATCTGGCCTGCTCTACAGAAATGTTTAGAGCCAAGGCAAGGTCAGGAGAATAGAGCATGGCTTGAGAAGGAAACAAGGGATCATGGGAAACTGGATAATTAAGAATTGCACTAAATTCCTCTATGGTGGGGCAAATCTCTATGTTGTTAAAACGGAACACATGACGAAGAGGGTCCCAATATTTCATGGCTGTTGAGAGGAAACCTTCATTGATCCTCACTTGGCAGTAGTGGATTGAAGAAGAAAGATGAGCTGACTCGAGTAGATGGGCTATTTGCCGGTGGACGGACAGAAGCCACCTTTTGATATTCAGGAGAGAGAAGGAGACTGCCATGATGTTTTGAAAGGATAGGAGAGTAAATGGGAAAGATCACATATTTATAGAAGGAAGAACGACGATGCTGGCTGAAATAGGGAGATGCTCCCTGCAGCAAAAGTCGTTTTTCATGATGAAAAGGTGGGCTGTGTTGGTCAAAGCGCCAAAAAAATGAGGTTGACACTCCCCATGCGTACGCACGTTTCTTCATGCGTACGCATATTTGTGATATGCGTACGCACCATCCTTCATGCGTACGCACCCCTATTCATGCGTACGCATACTTTGGTTATGCGTACGCACCCCAAGGCCAAATTCATCTTCTTTACTCGTTTCTTGCTTTATGACATGTCTGGTCCTCAACCCACTCATTACCATCCACCTGATAAACTTTGTTGGGGCTTATTTCTCGTTTAAAGATGCAGATACAATAAATAAAGTAAAAGGGGAGATAAAAGGGAGATATCACCACCGAAAGATGCAAACAAAAGGCAAGAACATCAATCATATGGATAGAAAGTGCGAGGCACCCATGTGCCTAATTCAGTCAAAAGGGAGGATAGGTGCACCCATGTGCAGATCAAATGTGTAAGAGAAGAAGTAAACAAAAGAAAAAGAAATTGTTTAAGTTACACCCCAAATAATAAATTGTTTTAAGAAAGCAAAGCTAAAAGGGCCCTCCACGACGCCCTCGCCCTCGAGTACTCCTGCTCCTAACGCTAGGGGCATGAGATGAACTCCCACCCTGCTGAGCGCTCGAAGCTTCATCACCACCACCTCCAGGTGGACCCCCAGGTGGACCACCAGGTGCCATTGGACCTCCATGCAGCCTCATAGAATAATCCGTCACCATAGCCTTCAGGCTTCCCACTAGCTGGATCATGTCTGCGGACTCAGCCATGTTGAGCTGCAATGGGGGGAAAATGTGAATAGTCATACATACATGTGCACATATTTTGCAAATGAATTCTTTATGCAGGAAAGGAAAAGAAAAGAGGAGCAGGTACGCACTCTGCGAGTGCCAGGAGCCATGGGATAGCCCAGGACGTTGTCCCGGCGTGGGATCTCATTCTCAATAAAATATCCAGCGGGCGACCATTCGGTCACACGCCAGCCAGGCAACACCGGATTAATCCCTTCATCCGCACCCTCATCAGCAGGAGGAGCAACCTAGGAAGAAATGCAATCAGCAAGAGTTCAAGTTGTACAGTAAATTGAGGCAATGAAATGTAAAGGAATATGTACCTGGGGCCCAAGGAGCCGGGGCATGAGGAACTCAGCTGCAAACACATCATAATCTCCATCAGGAAGGAGACGAGCATCACAAGGTATACCTGCCTGCCAGACACCCAAGTCCTCCTCACTGATATTGTATGGGTAGATCATGAAGGAAGGAGGAAGCATAGGCACCCGCTGCCATGCAAGGACCTCATCAGAAAGCTGCCACATGACCCTCTCCGGCAAGTAAACAGCTCGGGAAATAGGAGAGTCGAGTATAGAGCAGGTCAGTAAAGCCCTCAATGCTGCATCATGCATGGCCTGGTCGCCAGTAAAGGGGACACCAGTCCATGGGCGGGGTCGAATCTGTAAGAAGAAAAGTCAGAAAATTGCAAGGAAATTAAGGTGCTTGGTTAGGAAATTTTAAAGGATTATACCTTGTTCAAGGGCGCAGTGTCCAGGAATTCGCGTATACGGTCATACCCCGATATGGGACGACCATCATCCCCGGTGAAGTCGATGTAGCGGCGAGCCCAAAGCTGTGTTAGAAAAGAAAAAAAAAAAAAGAAAAAAAATGAAAATGATGACGGGCATCAAAATATAATATGGAAGCAAAGGACAAACAAAGCAATGAAAGAAAGCTTACCGCCCATAATCGCCAACATCCCGTGATGGAAGAAATCTGGTCCCTACTCAACGAATCCATGGAGGTATACAGATAAGACAGGACTGCCTGACCCCAAGCAAACTGACTGCAAGTCTCCAGATCCTCCAAAGCTACTAGCCAGACAGTGGTCATAGACTGGGCAGAGTTTGGGAATAGAAAAGCACCAATCAAGTACAGGATGAAACTCCGCGCCATGATCTGTTGCTCCCGGGTAGTCCCCTGAGGTCCATACTGAAAGGCCTCCGCCACATCAGTATAATGACAATGGCCCGATGTGAAGCTCGTCCCTATCACCCTACGATGAAACTGGGCGATCTCCTCCCCGGAAGGATATGAGGATGGAATGGAGGAGCCAATCACCCTCAGCCCGGTCAATCTGAAGACGTCGTAAGGGGTGATGGTTAGTTCTCTACCAGCGATGTGCATGGTGTGGGTAGAGTCCCACCATCTCTCAGCGATGCAGTAGCAAAGGGATTTGCTCCCGTCATGTGTCAGGAGATCCACGACTGAGCCAAAGCCGGCCTGAATGACGTACCCCTTGGTGTTGTCGTTCAACCGCTTCCACCAAGCCCAGGCAGTGGAAGCATTCCCTCGAGTGGAGAGATCGCGACGCGCCTGCCAAGAGCCAAACAGGTACATGACAGCACAGGTATGTGATAAGTAACAATAGGTGGTGCTTCAAAAAGTGCCAAAAGAAGGAAAACAGGAGAATAAGTCGGCACCACCCGCGTCATGCGTACGCATAATTTAATATGCGTACGCATGGTAAGACCGTGCGTACGCATGGGTCTTCGTGCGTACGCATATTATTTTATGCGTACGCACCATGAGGCCATGCGTACGCCTGGTTCGGTGCAGAGTTTTTTTTTTATATATTTGTTTATCGTGTCTGTAAATGAAAGGTTTGATTTTTATGCCAATCTTGAGTTCAAAAATGAGTTTTTCTTCCTACATGCATATGTCAGATAGGGTCAAGTATCATTCTCCTGGTTTCATCAAAATATGCATTCAGTTTTGAATAGGGTGGATGTACAGTGGACTTTGCACAACAAAACAATCAAAAGATTTGATTTTTAAGGTTCGTTTACAGATTAAAGGATAAAGTAATGGTTTTGGTAATGCTCCAATCCAGATTCCACAGATATTTCATGCATTATTTCAGATCCATATATTGACAAAAACTGTATGAAAGAAAACAGGTACAAAGAGAGCGTACCTCGCCCACCCGACAACGCCGGGACAAGTGCTCTGCTGGACGGAAAGTAGGAGTGATGACCTCGCCAGAATGGATGGTAGGCAGCCACCTTT
The DNA here is from genome assembly GCA_039720395.1 of Liquidambar formosana. NCBI lineage: Eukaryota > Viridiplantae > Streptophyta > Magnoliopsida > Saxifragales > Altingiaceae > Liquidambar > Liquidambar formosana. The sequence goes on along the minus strand of CM077823.1, from coordinate 44,337,238 downwards.
TGTTGACTGAATCGTCCCCTTGGGAGTGAGAGGACCCATGCTGTCGTTGCCTCTTGGGAGCCATGAGAAGAGCACAATGGATGAAAGGAAAAGAAGAGTTTTGGGGAAAGGAGGAGTTGTAGAGAATGAGGATGGGAAAAGACGGCTGAAAAGAATGAGAAGGAGAAAGGGTTTCAAACCCTTTATAAGTACCGCCTCGAAAGGCGTGCGAATGCTGAGGGAATAAAACCATGCGTACGCATGGAGATCCAGGCGTACGCATATTTATAATATGCGTACGCGTGGTTTGACCAAGTTTGACCATGCGTACGCATGGTAGTTTTGAAACTTGAAAAAGGAGCGCGACTTTTGGGATGCTGATTCCCCATAGCATGCGTACGCATGATGTGCTGCGCGTACGCATATTGAGAATATGCGTACGCATGGTTTGACCGAGGTCAAAATTTTTGACTCAAGTTTGTCTGCGGAAAACTTGATTTGCCTTGAGAGGGTCCGTCCCTGATTTTTAGAAGGAATTACTGCGGAATTCCGACGTTGATGCCTGAGACTTGCTGCGGGAGTCTCGCTATGCCTTGATTGGGCAGGCTTATAATTGGTTGACTGGGATGCTGCGGGACCAGTCAAACCTTGACGGAATATTTAGTTAGAATTGCTGCGGGGTTCTAGCATGTCTTAGAATTTGTTGAAGAAATCTTCCCTAGGATTGATTCGACTTTGATTACACGAACTACGTGAGGGTCTGATCTCTGCGGAGTACGTAGGCAGCTGGATGCGTCTAGCACGACCTAATGCATTGCTTGATTGCATACATAAGGACGAGGTATTCGTCACACTCTGGGGACTTTCTGCGGAAATCCCACTTTGATCATTTCGAACTACGTAAGGGTCTGATCTCTACTGAGTACGTAGGCAGCTAGATGCGTCTAGCACGACCTGACACATTGCATGAGTGCATGTGATTTGCATGTGGACAAAATGTTCGTCTAGAGATTTTCTTTCGATTCCTCCCCACGAAGTGGCGAGAATTCGAAAGAGGGGCAACTGTAGACACCCCATTTTGTCCCTACATTTGATGATGATTTCCCGATGATGAGGTCCACAATGTTTGCCGTCTACTCGGGTCTCTTTCTACGCGCAAAGCAAGCGAATGGGAGTTCAAACGATTAAATTAGACAGCCGGGGAGTGTGGTGCGTACGCATATTTATAATATGCGTACGCATGGTGGTTTCATGCGTACGCATGAATAGCCATGCGTACGCATAAAATAATATGCGTACGCATGAGATTCTATTTTTCTCATCTGAATGATGCCTGCTCTCCACTTCGGCCGAAAGTTGTTGTCGGGGGAATGATTTATGCTTGGGTTGGCCCGACCATTGAGCAAAAGGAACGTGGGGGGGGTCAAAGAGGAGAGAGTTTGAGGTCATGCATGACGACCTCACTCGGGTGATTTCTCCTATAAATAGCAGAGCTCTTGGGAGCTCAGGGGGGGGACGGAGAGAGGACGGAAAAAGAAAAAAAAGGGAGGACGGACGGAGAAGGCAGAAACAGGGGAGGTCAGTGAGAGGAAATAGATAGAGAAATAAGGAGGAGCTGCATTTTGAGTAACTGCTAGTTATTTTGAGGGTGAGAGAAATATGGGAAAGGTGAGAGAAATAAACTGAGAGAAAAGAAAGGAAAATATAACAGAGAGTTAGACCAGTGAGACTGGGAAAAGCTTGTTTTGCGCAACAGGGGAGACGCTGCCGGGTTGACGGTGGACCTGAGGGAAGGATTTAATTTCAATTTGCTTTATTTTTAAGAGGTACGTAATATTTATTTATTTATATAATTATGTAGGATGTTTAGAAGTTGATTTATTGTATACACTGTCCATTTTTGGCCAATAATGTTCTTCGGGAGGTCCAAATCCGCGGAGAAGATAATTTGGTGAAACCATGAGTACTCGCGAAATGTCATGCGTACGCATAAATTTATTATGCATATGCATGGTAGGTGCGTACGCATGGTCTCACCATGCGTACGCATGATAATACCATGCGTACGCATGGTCAGACCGCGAGTACTCGCGACAGTGCGTTTTCTCTTATTTTCATTCCGTTAAAGCTTCTATACTTTGTTATTAAACATTTATGCTTTGTTTATTTATCCTATGCCATTAATCCATCATTCGTGTGTGCCATTTATTTATTGTATGATTAACAGGTGTTCCGGATTTTATTAAAATATTAAATATGGTCAATGAATACAAGAATGAGGGCCGGTTTATTACCGGGCATTGTTGGGTGCCTAACACCTTCCCAACATGTACCTTAGCTACGAACCCATCTCTGGTCAATAAAATTGGTCCTGGACCCTTCCAGGTGGCGACTCTCATTTGCACGCTAATCCTAAATGGATTAGCACCATCAGAAAGCAAAAAAAGCAGGTAAATACAGGTGAACTGAGGAAACGCGCGAGCGCGCGTGGCGGCGATGGAAACAGGTCGGTGCGACCACAGCTCTGTTCTCCTCTTTCAAGGTCCTTATTGTCCGACTAGACCGCTGGACCTCTCGTTGAAGACTGAGAGTTTGATTGTTTAGCCTTTGGACTTCCCCACTCCTAGTATGCAGGCGGCGAACCATACTGGAAGTGACTGTAGTGGCCCGAGCACTTAGGGCCATGGCATCCCTCAATAGGTCCATATCAGACCTTGCATTCAGTATCCTTTCGTCACGGGGAGTAAAGAGCCCTGCGGTTACCGCTATGGCATTTGTATAGTTGTGTACCACAGTATCGTTAACTGTGATGGGCTGGTCATAAGTTAGGAACAATGGATGCCAAATGTTTGGCTGTGCGTCTGGCGCAGCATTTAAGTCAGGGCAGTTGTGAGAGGAAAAAGAAGAAGCCATTGAGTCTGGAGTGAAGATTGAGAAAAATGAGGGAAGTGAGGGTTTAAGTTTTCGAATAATTGTGAGATTGCCAACACCTAATCTCTATTTATTAAGAAGCTCAAGAGTCAGAGGGAGGGGATGTGAGAGTTAATGCGTTGTCGGGAGGACCGACACGCTATCATAAAGCCATACGCTATTGGAGGTAGGGGATTAATTAATCCCTCGAGCCTTGGGTTTATCAGCTGCCGTTGCCGTTTTTTTTTTACAAACCGACGCTTAGGCTGTCAATCATAGCGTTAGCGTCGGCCAGAGGCCAAGAGCTTTGAGTAGCTGGGCGAGATAGCAATCCATGAGGTTTGGGCCTGGAAGTTTGGTCACCCAAACGCCTCTGGCCTTAGTCATACATAATTGGACTAGGAAATCCCTAGCCCCTTTACTCGTTCGACAGCAGGAGGGATCCGCAGGCATTTTTTCAGAAAAAAGGGGGATGGGTGAGTGTATTAGACTCAACTTAAAAAAGATAATAAATTATGTGGGTCTAGTGGATGTTAGGACTAAACACGATCCAATGAGCAAACAAATCCAAACAAATTGGATTCAAAGTTGATTATTCTTTAAGCCTAAAGCCCAATATGTGAGAGATGAGCAGCTTTGTAAATTAGGTCCAAGCTTGAAAAAAAAAATGGACTTGGGCCCAAAGATGTTGGTGAGGTGAGAGAATTTGTAAATGGGTTTATGCTTAAAGAAATGACCAATTTTGTACACTTATCAAACTTTAGGGCACTCAAAAGATTTAGTAAACATGACGGGGCCCAAAGTGTGATAAAAAGGGAATTGGGTAAAGTCGCACCAGAATAAGTTTCTCACTTGGTAAAAGGATGTGAACTTAAACATTTGCTTTGGCCAAATTTCAGTAAAAATTGAGCATTCAGGTCGTGTTTGGACTCGTTCACCTACATCCAATCGATTGAGAAGAATAGAACAGATAGCAGAACCAACCCTAGCCGATCTTATAGCTTTGATGCAACAAGAAAAAGCTGAGGTGAAAAAAATGGTCGCCGCATTGGTACAAAGGATGGATAACCTAGAGACAAGGGAAAGCAAACCCAAAGAAGAGAAAGAGCAAAAGTATTCCGAAGGTAAAGAAGAGAAAACTGGAGAAAAAAGCAGCGCCCGAAAAACGGATGAAAATGAGAATGCCTGGGATGATAAAGACTATGCTAACTACATACTCAAAAAAACGTCAAAGGAAAGGGCAAAGTAGAAGACCCTCGGGTAGACAAACTAGAGGCTGAAAATCAAGAAATGAGAAAGCAAATGGGCTAGATGAAGGCCGCATGGCACAAATCCCAAGGAATGGATAAGTATATGTTCTCCATGCCCAACGCCGAGTCCACAGCTAAAGCCCAGTTGCCCTCTAAATTCAAGATGGCAGACTATGAGAAATTTGATGGGACTGGTGATCCCAAGCAGCACCTCTGTCAGTACATGAGCATTACACGAATGAGGGGACTAAATTCAGAGCAGATCTTGCACGCTTTCCCTTTGTCGTTGTCAGGGGATGCATCAAAATGGTATTATGGGTTGGAAGAGAAGATGGTTGGATCTTGGGAGGCTTTAGCCCAAGAATTCACAAATAAATACAACTATAATACTATGCTGGATGTAACGCTGCGAGATTTGGAGATGACAAGGCAGAGGCCCGATGAACCTTTCTCTGAGTTTATCGGCAGATGGAGGGCAAAAGTAGTAAAATTGACCAACAGGCCAACAGAGATAGACCAGCTCAACATGGTGCTGAAAAATCTAACATTAGTTTACTTCGATAAAATGCTAACCTCATCTGTTATGGACTTTCAACAATTGTATCAGTGTGGGACAAAGATAGAAGATGCAATCCATAAGGGACAAATAGAAGGCAAGCCCAAAAGAGTATTTGGAGCCAGCAGCAATGTTCCAAATAGCAAAATTAGAGCTAGCAGGACAACACAAGCAGCAGTCAGTACCATCCAGCCAACTGAGAAGAAGCCGAGAGTATTCCATGATCTAGGGTTCCCTTGTCTAAAGCTTTTGCTAACCTATCAAAACGAGGGTACCTACAAGCACTGGAACCAAGAGCACTCCCGAGTCCCATCCCGTCCAATTAGAGGTAGAACGAGTTTTGTGAATTCTATCAACGGATTGGGCACAAGATCGATAATTGCACCCGTTTGAGGCATGAAATCCAGGATATGATAGATTCAGGAAAGCTACCACCTCCTAGACCAGAAAAAATGCCCAATGTACATCAAAACCCCATACCCAATCATAAGAATGCACCTCCACCATATGCAAACATGATCGAGGAAGAAAGCAAGAATTGGGACCCATCGGCACTAATAATAGCTGTATGTGTGCCTTGGGATGACAGCGATGAAGAAGAGGAGACACGGGGAACAAAGTTTTGGGAAGAAATCAGAGAAGGAACTAGAAGTGAAGATACTATGCACCTCATGCACACAGGAAGACATTTTAAACCTCTTTTTTTGGAAGGTAACCACCCAGGAAGAGAGGTAAATCGAGAAGTCGATATAGAAGAACTGAGACAGAGAATTGCAGATGTAGGGAAAGAAGAAGAGGAAGACAGGGTCTTAAAGCAACTGAAAAAAAACACAAGCAAACATCAGCCTGTGGGGCTTACTAGTGGCCTCCAAAAACTACAGACAAACGCTCTTGGATGCACTGGCAAAACATGAGGTATCTGTAGAAACAACACCACAACAGGTGCTATCGATCATGGGAGTTGGGTCTACTAGCAGGGCTGTGTTAACTTTCTCGAAAGAAGACCTCCCAACTGAAGGTACAGAGCATACAAAGCCTTTATACGTTACTGTGGAATGCAAAGATTTAAGAATCCCAGTAGTTCTGATAGATAATGGGTCAGCACTAAATGTGTGTCCTTTGCGCACAGCCACCAGACTGGGAATCTGCAAAGAAGGACTCGCACCATCTGCCATGACAGTAAGAGGGTATGATAATAGCTCAAGAAGTGTGCTTGGGACATTTACAACCAATTGCAAGGTTGGACCTACTGAGTCAACAGTTGAATTTTGCGTAATGGATATACCAGCAAACTATAATCTACTTCTAGGGAGAACTTGGCTCCATCCGTTAGAAGCTGTTCCATCCACGGTACATCAAAAAATCAAATTACCATGGGAAGGAGGTGTTCTAGTGATTCATGGAGATGGGGAGATAACTGGTCAGGTTCTGGGAATCAAGGAAGGAGAAGAAAACCTGGGATGGAGAGGATTTGAGCTGGTACAAGTGCTGGAAAGGAAGGATACGGAGAAGGAAAAAGTTTTCCCAGACTTTGCAGAAGGAGTAAGCCATATGGTGGCGCACATCATGAAAAAGATGGGATATATGTCAGGCATAGGTATGGGGAGAAATAGCCAAGGAATCACCGAATTCCCAGATTTTCGAGCACAGAAGAACCGCAAAAGGTTAGGTTACGAGGGAAAGGAAGGGTTCCCACAGAATAAGAACACGCTCAATGGGAATTTTATCAAAGAAGGAGAGAACTTTCCCTATTGTGGTTTCCCTGAACCCTAGATAGACAAAAGGAGCGGGAAGAAGTTACCAGGACTGGAAGTATTCTACACAGAAGAGTTGAGAATGGAGCTTGTTTTGAAGGAACCAACCAAGATAGAGATACCAGAAGTGGACTGGGTCGACAATCTGGAACAGGGAACATGGAACTTGTTACTATCTGATCGTGACATGTACATACTTGCCTTAACTGAAGAGGCAATTTTGGGAGCTTGTCAAAGTTGATTAAAGATGCGAATGGGGGAACTAGTACTTGGAGCTGGGAGAAGGGAGCAGAGACTATTGAAGGTAGTATAGTTTGTGCTAAGCCTATGCTTGATAAAAAGGCCGTTAAGAAAACCCTTGATGTAATCACTCCTTTTACTAATGAAACGAGCTCTGATTTTGCTTATGTTGATATGTCCCTTGACGAATATATTGTACAATGTCTAAAGACCCTGACTTAAACAAAGCAATTAATGATGAACACGAGAGAAATCTCGAACCTATAAAGAATGAAACCATCATAATTAACTTAGGCACTAATGAAAATCCTAAGGAAATACAAATTGGGTCCACTCTGTCTATACAAGAGCAATCTGATTTCAGCACCTTATTGGAGGAATTCCAAGATGTGTTCGTATAGGCCTATAAAGATATGTCTGGTATAGACCCCGAGATCGTGCAACATCGCATTGACATCAAAGAAGGGTTTAGACTAGTAAAGCGGCGTCTAAGAAGGATGCAACCCGAATGGCAGATCAAAGTGAAAGAAGAAGTGTCTAAGCTACTAAAAGTGGGTTTCATACAGGTAGTGAGTTAAGCTGATTAGATTGCTAACATAGTACCGGTACCAAAGAAAGACGGGCGGGTACGGGTATGTGTAGACTACCGAGATCTCAACAAAGCTTGCCTAAAAGATGATTTCCCTCTCCCACACATCGATGTTTTGGTGGATAACACAGCAGGCAGTGCACTGATGTCATTCATGGATGGATTTTTAGGGTACAATCAAATACGGATGGCATCGAAGGACATGACTAAAACCACCTTCACTACCAGATGGGGCACATACTGTTATACAGTTATGCTATTTAGATTGAAGAACACAGGCGCAACCTATCAACGAATGGCTACCACATTATTGCATGACATGATGCATCAAGAAGTAGAAGTATACATGGACGATATGATCGTAAAGTCAGAGACTAGGGAAGGTCACCTGCAGAATTTGAGGAAGTTCTTCAAAAGAATTAGGAAATATAAGCTGAGGTTGAATCCACAGAAATGCACTTTCAGGGTAACATCAGGAAAATTGCTGGGATTCTTGGTAACAAACAGGGGGATAGAGGTAAACTCCACCAAGGTCAAAGCTATCTTAGAAATGCCACCGCCGTAGATGAAAAAAGAAATACGTGGATTTTTAGGGAGGTTGCAGTACATCAGCAGATTTATAGCAAAACTCACTTCAACTTGCGAGCCCATTTTTAAACTACTAAGAAAAGGGGGGCCTAAAGAATGGAATGATCAATGCCAACAAGCATTCGAAGCCATAAAAGAATACTTGCTAAACCCACCAATCCTGGTTCCACCTCGTCCTGGGAAACCATTGATGTTGTATTTATCCGTCTTTGAGGAAGCCTTAGGGAGCATGTTGGCACCGCGGGATGATCAGGGATGTGAACATGCCATCTACTACTTAAGTAAGAAGTTGCATAACTATGAAACAAGATACACGGTGGTAGAGAAGTCGTGCTTTGCACTAGTGTGGGCCGTTCAAAAGTTAAGGCACATCTTGATGAATTATGAAGTCCAAGTAATATGTCGGATGGATCCGCTCAAATATCTATTTCGAGAAGCAAACACTCAACGGGCGATTATCACGATGGCTGTTTTTACTTGCCGGATTCGAGTTGGTTTATGTCACGCAGAAGGCGATAAAAGGAAGGGCAGTATCAGATTATTGTGGAAAACACCCAGTGCTAGGGGAAGCCCTTAACGATGATTTCCCAATGAAAACCTTTTGAACGTCGATTGTTTTAAAGACATGGAAGATGTTATTTCGAGCAGAGCATCGAATCAGTATGGAGATGGGATCGAAGTCATTGTGATTTACACCAGAAGGCTCACACATACCTCTGTCAGTTAAACTAAACTTCTAGAATTCAAACAACACAGCAGATATGAGGCTTGCATTGCAAGGCTAGAAGCACTGTTGACACTCCAAGCAGAAGAAGTAGAAGTTTTCGGGGACTCCGCATTAGTAATCGCTCAAGTTCAGAACCTTTGGAAGACCAGGGAAGAACGCCTGAAACCCTATCAAAACCACCTCGAAAGACTAGCCCATAAATTCTGAAAAATAACCTTCACCTCCTTCCCCAGATCTCAAAACCAGTTTGCCGATGCCCTAGCCACATTAGCCTCTTTCATTCACATTCCAGAAGGAGCCCGATTACAACCATTGACCATACAACAAAATCCCAACCAACCCATGAAACTGCCATTATGGTTATGGAAGAAGAAATTGACGATGGAAAGCCCTAGTACTTCGATATCCTGAATTTTCTAGAATGTGGCAAATACCCAAAGGAGCAGATAAGAAAGATCGTCGAGCGTTGAGGTTACTAGCAATGCAATACATCTTGTGTGGAGGAAATCTGTTCAAAAGGTCTCCCAACGGTATTCACTTGTTGTGCATTAATGAAAAGTCAGCCAAAGTATTAATCAGTGAAGTGCATGAAGGGAATGTGGCCCTCACATGGGTGGGAGGATGCCAGCAAAGAAGCTCATTGGCTGGGATACTATTAGACTACCATGGAAGCAGATTGCGGGAACTATGTACGAAAATGCCATCAGTGCCAGGTTTACTCCAATATGCAATACACACCTCCGGTTGAATTGCACCAGTTGACGTCACCTTGGCCATTTTCTACTTGGGGCATAGACATTATGGGAAAGATCGCCCCTAAGGCTACAGGAGGGTATGAGTATATACTAGTAGCAATCGATTACTTCACAAAATGGGTGGAAGCAGAAGCCTATACGGTGTTGAAAGCTAAGCATATGGCTAAATTCATTGAGACTCATATTATCTGCAGGTATGGAGTGCCGCATGAGGTCATTTCGGACAATGGACTACACTTTCAGGGGAAGTCCAAGATGTGTTGAGAAATACAATATTAAACATCACAAATCCTCTCCTTATCGACCTCAGACCAATGGAGCAGTAGAAGCGGCTAATAAGAATGTCAAACACATCCTCGAAAAGTCAGCAGAAACTTACAAGGATTGGGCAGAAAAATTACCAAGTGCATTGTGGGGGTATCGAACATTAATAAGGACATCTATTAGGGCAACCCCTTACTCGCTAGTATATGGAATGGAAGCAGTGTTACCAGTAGAATTGGAAGTTCAGTCAGTAAGGGTCATGGTAGAAGGAAAAATCCCTGAAGCCGAATGGAAAAGAACCGCTACGAACAATTGGCACTGTTAGATGAAACAAGGCTCAAAGCATTATACCATGTGCAAGGGTATCAGAGAAGAGTCGCCAGAGCATTCAACAAAAGAGTGAAGCGAGGAACTTAAAGGAAGGAGATTTAGTGCTCAAAGAGATGCTAACTCGGGTATCAGATCCTAGAGGCAAGTTCAGACCCAACTGGGTGGGTCCATACATCATCGAAACCATATTACCAGGAGGAGCAGCCAAGCTAATGGATGAAGAAGGGAACGAGTTCACACAGCCCACCAATCTGGACCGACTCCGGAAATACTACATATAAAGTGGACTCAATCTTGTGTAAACAATGGGTTAGAATCGATGCAAAATTTAATTAAGATAGTTTTGTTATTAATAGAGTAACTGTTACATCTTATTGATTGCTTGTACTAAAAAGGGGAAAAGACATGAAATACAATACAAGTGGCAAGGTTTATCTCAAAGTAGCAAATCATTTCCTCGTCTTTTTCTATCACAACTACTTTGCCCAATGATCTTTCGCTTATGCTGGTCATTTGCTTTCTTAGATTCCTCAATATCAGAAGCAAAACCAAGCATAGTAAGACGTCGAAGGGCTGATTAACTCTGGGACAGTAATGGAATAGGTCCGGGCTCTTTGGGGCCAGGCTTCCCGGATACGCTCAATAATGCGACCCACAAGAGGACAGACGTATCCCATATGATCCTTATTCAAGGCTCTCTGGGATTCTGAATTGACGTTAAATACGGGGCACCGGGCAGTAGGATTTTTTTAGACCAACCAACATCACGCCGTGAGAAAGGATCAAGCTTGAAGTCATGTTAGGTATCCTCTACCAAGGGCAAAACCACCGGACATTATGGCAAAAAGGTTAGAAATCATCGCCTGAAGGTTATCAATGTCAGGAAAAGGTTTGATCAAAGGCCTACGACGATACAATTGCGGATGGTATGTCCAAGGACTCGACTGAGGTTCTGACACAAGTTAAAGACACTCGAAAAGCCAAATCTGGAAAAAGGACAAAGTAGTCATACGTACGCATTAGACAAAAGCGCGTACACAATGATGCGCACGCACAACATGAGGTTGCGTACGCAACATATTACGCACACACATTCACATATGCGTATGCAAGACGCGTCTGATAAAGCTAGCAATGCGTACGCAACAAAGCAGCAATAGAACTGGAAAAAAAAAAAAAAAAAAAAAAAAAAAAGGAAGAAAGAAAGAGGAAGGAAACTCACTGCAGCAAAAGGGACTACCGCCTATGAAGAAATCTCACCTCTCACGAATTTGCTTAAAGCATTAAGAGTCTAGCTAAGATCATCATGCAAGGATTTTGAACCTTTAAGATAGGAAGGACCCGCAGCAGAGTTGTGTCAACAAAGTCAGAAGCGTCCATGAATAAGTATTTTGCCAAGATACAAAAACAAGCAGCATTCAATTGATACTAAGGTTGACTATCTGTACCCGCAGTAGGAGGTTGGTGGAAATACGAGATCAAGGCCTACATGTATTCGGGAATCAGAACAAGTCGCGAGCAACTCTAAGGGAAATACCAAATATGGGAACTAAATCCTCAGCTTTAGATTGGGCGATTGAGGGTAACAAGACATGAGTGAAGTCGAAACGCCCGAGAATAGCTCCAAACTCCTCCATGGTAGGACACATTTCTAAATTGTTGAAGCAAAACACATGACGGGAAGGATCCCAAAATTTCGGAGCAAGTTGGAGAAAGTTCTTATCAACCCGCACTTTGGAGTACTCAAGTAAAGAAGCTAAGTGGAACTGTGTATTCAGCTCCTCGCGAAACTGACGATTAAAAGACTTAACCCATTCAGAAAGATTTGCCATTACCAAGAATTTCTTAAGACAGGCGGTAGAATAAAAAGAATGGCTTAAGGCATTCAGAAAGGTTTGCCATTACCGAGGACTTTTGAAGAAGGGGGTGGAATAAAAAATAGGATATTCATGCAGCTGTGTGGGTCCCATAGAGCACTAGTTTGCGTACACACACTAAGGGTCTTGTACGCATCAAGTGGGCTTGCGTACGCATTCTTGTAGATTTCTGGCAAGGATTTTTCATGGAAAATATCAAGTCCGAAAGACAGTGGTTTGTTTGTTCAATCGAATCGTGGCAGTTTGTTTTTGATGAAAATATCAGTGATTTATGGAGGTTCATGTTTCGAAAACTGTATTTTTATAACATGCAATTTCTAAACTGAAAATTATGGTGCAAGTGTTTAAATACATATCCCAAAAAACTAATAAAGGAACTGTTCTAAAAAAGAAAGGGGCAACTGAAGAAAGTAATAAATCTAACGCCTCCGAGACCTAGCACTGGATAAACTGGCACCACCGCGACCACGAGGGGGCTGCATCACGCTTTCCTCATCACCATCCCCATCATCATCATCATCATCACTGTCAGTATCGCCACCGCCGCCTCGTCCCGCGCCTCCCCGCAGCTCCAAAATAGTTTGTGACTGATCAATGCATAGCTGTTTGAGTCCGCCTATCATCTGATAGATGAACTCAGTCTCGGGGAGCGTGAGCTAATAGGGAAAATGGGAAAAAACAATTAGGGCATGCATATATCACATGATAACCACATTTTTTGAGGAAATAGGGAAAGCATACCTGGCGTGTACCAGGAGGAATGGGACAGGGATAGGCTGTCATATCCCGCTGAATGCGCACCTCACGAACCCGGCCGTTACGGCGGAAGAGTGGGACAGACCAAGAGGGGAATACAGGTGGGAATCCCTCGCCAGGCACGCCAGCAAAAAGAACCTGACAGAAAAGAAGAAGGTAAAGTGAGCATCAAATATCAAAACAGGTAAAGGAAACACAGAAACAATCAGAATACCTGGTGTCCCACAAGGCGGGGCATGAGCGCTCGCGAGCAAAGGTAGAATAGCTCTCCAAGGGTCCTAGCAGTTGAGACAGGTAGTGTATGCCCTCTCGCCACTCCTCTACATCCGCTGTGCTCATCGAATAGGGAATCAGTGAAAAGGAAGACGGATCATAAGAACCCTCTGGCACAGCTCCGGTTCGAGGGTGAGCTGGGGCACCACCCTCTCAGCAAAATAGAAGGCGCGTGCCCGAGGATAAGACAGCAGACAGGAGATCTCAGACATCTCCTGTACATCCTCCTCCCAGTCCTAGGACCCAGCTCAAGAACACCCACCCATGGTCGGGCATTCACCTCTAAAAGAGGAAGTTAGTACAGCTAAAAAAAAAAAAAGAAAAGCACTTACTCTATCTAGTCTATCCAGAAACTCCCTGACCACGATGTGGGAAGCCTCGTCTCCATCCATCAGCGGCTCTAGAGTGAGGTACTTGCGAGCCCACAACTGTACAGTTCAGATGTTACCATTTACAGTCAAAATAAGAAAGAAAAGTGCAGAAGTAAAAGGAAAGGAAGTATCTTACCCCCACAAGCGCCAGCACCCAGTGGGATCAGACACCAGCCGGCTCAGTGAATCCATAGTGGCATACAGATAGGATAGGACTGCGCTCCCCCAACCATACTCTCTCGCAGCCGTCAAATCATCCAAGGCCAGTAGCCATCCAGGCTCCACCGTCTGTGCAGAGTTGGCGACCAAAAAGGCGCCAAGGAGGTATAGAATGAATGCCCGTGCCATCTATGTGCGATCCTCAGCAGTATCCTGGCCTCTCTGAGAGTACGCAGTAAGCAAAGCCAAGTACTTCAGTGTAGCAGATAGGCAGGGGACTCCCAATAAGCGCAAGGTCAGGCCTGCGATCGGCCTCTG
>CM077823.1:44123959-44318959 GCA_039720395.1 Liquidambar formosana | reverse complement strand
GAGAGAGAAGGTACTACTCCATAGCAACATCCTGGGGAGGGTTAGAAGGACCAGAAGAGTGACTCTGAACTTTGTTCTGGAGCTTTCCCAGTTGCTCCCTAACTTGATCCTTGAGCCCTTCTAGAGCTACAACTCTAAGTGTAACGCCCCTAGCATAGGCATCCACCATCTCCTTCAAAGCTCTGTTCTCCTCTTTCAAGGTCCTTATTGTCCGACTAGACCGCTGGACCTCTCGTTGAAGACTGAGAGTTTGATTGTTTAGCCTTTGGACTTCCCCACTCCTAGTATGCAGGCGGCGAACCATACTGGAAGTGACTGTAGTGGCCCGAGCACTTAGGGCCATGGCATCCCTCAATAGGTCCATATCAGACCTTGCATTCAGTATCCTTTCGTCACGGGGAGTAAAGAGCCCTGCGGTTACCGCTATGGCATTTGTATAGTTGTGTACCACAGTATCGTTAACTGTGATGGGCTGGTCATAAGTTAGGAACAATGGATGCCAAATGTTTGGCTGTGCGTCTGGCGCAGCATTTAAGTCAGGGCGGTTGTGAGAGGAAAAAGAAGAAGCCATTGAGTCTGGAGTGAAGATTGAGAAAAATGAGGGAAGTGAGGGTTTAAGTTTTCGAATAATTGTGAGATTGCCAACACCTAATCTCTATTTATTAAGAAGCTCAAGAGTCAGAGGGAGGGGATGTGAGAGTTAATGCGTTGTCGGGAGGACCGACACGCTATCATAAAGCCATACGCTATTGGAGGTAGGGGATTAATTAATCCCTCGAGCCTTGGGTTTATCAGCTGCCGTTGCCGTTTTTTTTTACAAACCGACGCTTAGGCTGTCAATCATAGCGTTAGCGTCGGCCAGAGGCCAAGAGCTTTGAGTAGCTGGGCGAGATAGCAATCCATGAGGTTTGGGCCTGGAAGTTTGGTCACCCAAACGCCTCTGGCCTTAGTCATACGTAATTGGACTAGGAAATCCCTAGCCCCTTTACTCGTTCGACAGTAGGAGGGATCCGCAGGCATTTTTTCAGAAAAAAGGGGGATGGGTGAGTGTATTAGACTCAACTTGAAAAAGATAATAAATTATGTGGGTCTAGTGGATGTTAGGACTAAACACGATCCAATCAGCAAACAAATCCAAACAAATTGGATTCAAAGTTGATTATTCTTTAAGCCTAAAGCCCAATATGTGAGAGATTAGCAGCTTTGTAAATTAGGTCCAAGGTTGAAAAAAAAATGGACTTGGGCCCAAAGATGTTGGTGAGGTGAGAGAATTTGTAAATGGGTTTATGCTTAAAGAAATGACCAATTTTGTACACTTATCAAACTTTAGGGCACTCAAAAGATTTAGTAAACATGACGGGGCCCAAAGTGTGATAAAAAGGGAATTGGGTAAAGTCGCACCAGAATAAGTTTCTCACTTGGTAAAAGGATGTGAACTTAAACATTTGCTTTGGCCAAATTTCAGTAAAAATTGAGCATTCAGGTCGTGTTTGGACTCGTTCACCTACATCCAATCGATTGAGAAGAATAGAACAGATAGTAGAACCAACCCTAGCCGATCTTATAGCTCTGATGCAACAAGAAAAAGCTGAGGTGAAAAAAATGGTCGCCGCATTGGTACAAAGGATGGATAACCTAGAGACAGGGGAAAGCAAACCCAAAGAAGAGAAAGAGCAAAAGTATTCCGAAGGTAAAGAAGAGAAAACTGGAGAAAAAAGCAGCGCCCGAAAAACGGATGAAAATGAGAATGCCTGGGATGATAAAGACTATGCTAACTACATACTCAAAAAAAACGTCAAAGGAAAGGGCAAAGTAGAAGACCCTCGGGTAGACAAACTAGAGGCTGAAAATCAAGAAATGAGAAAGCAAATGGGCCAGATGAAGGCCGCATGGCACAAATCCCAAGGAATGGATAAGTATATGCTCCATGCCCAACGCCGAGTCCACAGCTAAAGCCCAGTTGCCCTCTAAATTCAAGATGGCAAACTATGAGAAATTTGATGGGACTGGTGATCCCAAGCAGCACCTCTGTCAGTACATGAGCATTACACGAATGAGGGGACTAAATTCAGAGCAGATCTTGCACGCTTTCCCTTTGTCGTTGTCAGGGGATGCATCAAAATGGTATTATGGGTTGGAAGAGAAGATGGTTGGATCTTGGGAGGCTTTAGCCCAAGAATTCACAAATAAATACAACTATAATACTATGCTGGATGTAACGCTGCGAGATTTGGAGATGACAAGGCAGAGGCCCGATGAACCCTTCTCTAAGTTTATCGGCAAATGGAGGGCAAAAGTAGTAAAATTGACCAACAGGCCAATAGAGATAGACCAGCTCAACATGGTGCTGAAAAATCTAACATTAGTTTACTTCGATAAAATGCTGACCTCATCTGTTATGGACTTTCAACAATTGTATCAGTGTGGGACAAGGATAGAAGATGCAATCCATAAGGGACAGATAGAAGGCAAGCCCAAAAGAGTATTTGGAGCCAGCAGCAATGTTCCAAATAGCAAAATTAGAGCTAGCAGGACAACACAAGCAGCAGTCAGTACCATCCAGCCAACTAAGAAGAAGCCGAGAGTATTCCATGATCTAGGGTTCCCTTGTCTAAAGCTTTTGCTAACCTATCAAAACGAGGGTACCTACAAGCACTGGAACCAAGAGCACTCCCGAGTCCCATCCCGTCCAATTAGAGGCAGAACGAGTTTTGTGAATTCTATCAACGGATTGGGCACAAGATCGATAATTGCACCCGTTTGAGGCATGAAATCCAGGATATGATAGATTCAGGAAAGCTACCACCTCCTAGACCAGAAAAAATGCCCAATGTACATCAAAACCCCATACCCAATCATAAGAATGCACCTCCACCATATGCAAACATGATCGAGGAAGAAAGCAAGAATTGGGACCCATCGGCACTAATAATAGCTGTATGTGTGCCATGGGATGACAGCGATGAAGAAGAGGAGACACGGGGAACAAAGTTTTGGGAAGAAATCAGAGAAGGAACTAGAAGTGAAGATACTATGCACCTCATGCACATAGGAAGACATTTTAAACCTCTTTTTTTGGAAGGTAACCACCCAGGAAGAGAGGTAAATCGAGAAGTCGATATAGAAGAACTGAGACAGAGAATTGCAGATGTAGGGAAAGAAGAAGAGGAAGACAGGGTCTTAAAGCAACTGAAAAAAACACAAGCAAACATCAGCCTGTGGGGCTTACTAGTGGCCTCCAAAAACCACAGACAAACGCTCTTGGATGCACTGGCAAGACATGAGATATCTGTAGAAACAACACCACAACAGGTGCTATCGATCATGGGAGTTGGGTCTACTAGCAGGGCTGTGTTAACTTTCTCGAAAGAAGACCTCCCAA
Organism: Liquidambar formosana; assembly: GCA_039720395.1. Taxonomy (NCBI): domain Eukaryota; kingdom Viridiplantae; phylum Streptophyta; class Magnoliopsida; order Saxifragales; family Altingiaceae; genus Liquidambar; species Liquidambar formosana. Next base: position 44,315,577 of record CM077823.1, on the reverse strand, counting down.
CTGAAGGTACAGAGCATACAAAGCCTTTATACGTTACTGTGGAATGCAAAGATTTAAGAATCCCAGTAGTTCTGATAGATAATGGGTCAGCACTAAATGTGTGTCCTTTGCGCACAGCCACCAGACTGGGAATCTGCAAAGAAGGACTCGCACCATCTGCCATGACAGTAAGAGGGTATGATAATAGCTCAAGAAGTGTGCTTGGGACATTTACAACCAATTGCAAGGTTGGACCTACTGAGTCAACAGTTGAATTTTGCGTAATGGATATACCAGCAAACTATAATCTACTTCTAGGGAGAACTTGGCTCCATCCGTTAGAAGCTGTTCCATCCACGGTACATCAAAAAATCAAATTACCATGGGAAGGAGGTGTTCTAGTGATTCATGGAGATGGGGAGATAACTGGTCAGGTTCTGGGAATCAAGGAAGGAGAAGAAAACCTGGGATGGAGAGGATTTGAGCTGGTACAAGTGCTGGAAAGGAAGGATACGGAGAAGGAAAAAGTTTTCCCAGACTTTGCAGAAGGAGTAAGCCATATGGTGGCGCACATCATGAAAAAGATGGGATATATGTCAGGCATAGGTATGGGGAGAAATAGCCAAGGAATCACCGAATTCCCAGATTTTCGAGCACAGAAGAACCGCAAAAGGTTAGGTTACGAGGGAAAGGAAGGGTTCCCACAGAATAAGAACACGTTCAATGGGAATTTTGTCAAAGAAGGAGAGAACTTTCCCTATTATGGTTTCCCTGAACCCTAGATAGACAAAAGGAGCGGGAAGAGGTTACCAGGACTGGAAGTATTCTACACAGAAGAGTTGAGAATGGAGCTTGTTTTGAAGGAACCAACCAAGATAGAGATACCAGAAGTGGACTGGGTCGACAATCTGGAACAGGGAACATGGAACTTGTTACTATCTGATCGTGACATGTACATACTTGCCTTAACTGAAGAAGCAATTTTGGGAGCTTGTCAAAGTTGATTAAAGATGCGAATGGGGGAACTAGTACTTGGAGCTGGGAGAAGGGAGCAGAGACTATTGAAGGTAGTATAGTTTGTGCTAAGCCTATGCTTGATAAAAAGGCCGTTAAGAAAACCCTTGATGTAATCACTCCTTTTACTAATGAAACGAGCTCTGATTTTGCTTATGTTGATATGTCCCTTGACGAATATATTGTACAAATGTCTAAAGACCCTGACTTAAACAAAGCAATTAATGATGAACACGAGAGAAATCTCGAACCTATAAAGAATGAAACCATCATAATTAACTTAGGCACTAATGAAAATCCTAAGGAAATACAAATTGGGTCCACTCTGTCTATACAAGAGCAATCTGATTTCAGCACCTTATTGGAGGAATTCCAAGATGTGTTCGTATAGGCCTATAAAGATATGTCTGGTATAGACCCCGAGATCGTGCAACATCGCATTGACATCAAAGAAGGGTTTAGACCAGTAAAGCAGCGTCTAAGAAGGATGCAACCCGAATGGCAGATCAAAGTGAAAGAAGAAGTGTCTAAACTACTAAAAGTGGGTTTTATAGAGGTAGTGAGTCAAGCTGATTAGATTGCTAACATAGTACCGGTACCAAAGAAAGACGGGCGAGTACGGGTATGTGTAGACTACCGAGATCTCAACAAAGCTTGCCTAAAAGATGATTTCCCTCTCCCACACATCGATGTTTTGGTGGATAACACAGCAGGCAGTGCACTGATGTCATTCATGGATGGATTTTCTGGGTACAATCAAATACGGATGGCATCGGAGGACATGACTAAAACCACCTTCACTACCAGATGGGGCACATACTGTTATACAGTTATGCTATTTAGATTGAAGAACGCAGGTGCAACCTATCAACGAATGGCTACCACATTATTGCATGACATGATGCATCAAGAAGTAGAAGTATACATGGACGATATGATCGTAAAGTCAGAGACTAGGGAAGGTCACCTGCAGAATTTGAGGAAGTTCTTCAAAAGAATTAGGAAATATAAGCTGAGGTTGAATCCACAGAAATGCACTTTCAGGGTAACATCAGGGAAATTGCTGGGATTCTTGGTAACAAACAGGGGGATAGAGGTAAACTCCACCAAGGTCAAAGCTATCTTAGAAATGCCACCGCCGTAGATGAAAAAAGAAATACGTGGATTTTTAGGGAGGTTGCAGTACATCAGCAGATTTATAGCAAAACTCACTTCAACTTGCGAGCCCATTTTTAAACTACTAAGAAAAGGGGGGCCTAAAGAATGGAATGATCAATGCCAACAAGCATTCGAAGCCATAAAAGAATACTTGCTAAACCCACCAATCCTGGTTCCACCTCGTCCTGGGAAACCATTGATGTTGTATTTATCCGTCTTTGAGGAAGCCTTGGGGAGCATGTTGGCACCGCGGGATGATCAGGGATGTGAACATGCCATCTACTACTTAAGTAAGAAGTTGCATAACTATGAAACAAGATACACGGTGGTAGAGAAGTCGTGCATTGCACTAGTGTGGGCCGTTCAAAAGTTAAGGCACATCTTGATGAATTATGAAGTCCAAGTAATATGTCGGATGGATCCGCTCAAATATCTATTCGAGAAGCAAACACTCAACGGGCGATTATCACGATGGCTGTTTTTACTTGCCGGATTCGAGTTGGTTTATGTCACGCAGAAGGCGATAAAAGGAAGGGCAGTATCAGATTATTGTGGAAAACACCCAGTGCTAGGGGAAGCCCTTAACGATGATTTCCCCAATGAAAACCTTTTGAACGTCGATTGTTTAAAGACATGGAAGATGTATTTCGACAGAGCATCGAATCAGTATGGAGATGGGATCGAAGTCATTGTGATTACACCAGAAGGCTCACACATACCTCTGTCAGGTTAAACTAAACTTCTAGAATTCAAACAACACAGCAGAATATGAGGCTTGCATTGCAAGGCTAGAAGCACTGTTGACACTCCAAGCAGAAGAAGTAGAAGTTTTCGGGGACTCCGCATTAGTAATCGCTCAAGTTCAGAACCTTTGGAAGACCAGGGAAGAACGCCTGAAACCCTATCAAAACCACCTCGAAAGACTAGCCCATAAATTCTGAAAAATAACCTTCACCTCCTTCCCCAGATCTCAAAACCAGTTTGCCGATGCCCTAGCCACATTAGCCTCTTTCATTCACATTCCAGAAGGAGCCCGATTACAACCATTGACCATACAACAAAATCCCAACCAACCCATGAAAACTGCCATTATGGTTATGGAAGAAGAAATTGACGATGGAAAGCCCTAGTACTTCGATATCCTGAATTTTCTAGAATGTGGCAAATACCCAAAAGGAGCAGATAAGAAAGATCGTCGAGCGTTGAGGTTACTAGCAATGCAATACATCTTGTGTGGAGGAAATCTGTTCAAAAGGTCTCCCAACGGTATTCACTTGTTGTGCATTAATGAAAAGTCAGGCCAAAGTATTAATCAGTGAAGTGCATGAAGGAGAATGTGGCCCTCACATGGGTGGGAAGATGCCAGCAAAGAAGCTCATTTGGCTGGGATACTATTAGACTACCATGGAAGCAGATTGCGGGAACTATGTACGAAAATGCCATCAGTGCCAGGTTTACTCCAATATGCAATACACACCTCCGGTTGAATTGCACCAGTTGACGTCACCTTGGCCATTTTCTACTTGGGGCATAGACATTATGGGAAAGATCGCCCCTAAGGCTACAGGAGGGTATGAGTATATACTAGTAGCAATCGATTACTTCACAAAATGGGTGGAAGCAGAAGCCTATACGGTGTTGAAAGCTAAGCATATGGCTAAATTCATTGAGACTCATATTATCTGCAAGTATGGAGTGCCGCATGAGGTCATTTCGGACAATGGACTACACTTTCAGGGGAAAGTCCAAGATGTGTTTGAGAAATACAATATTAAACATCACAAATCCTCTCCTTATCGACCTCAGACCAATGGAGCAGTAGAAGCGGCTAATAAGAATGTCAAACACATCCTCGAAAAGTCAGCAGAAACTTACAAGGATTGGGCAGAAAAATTACCAAGTGCATTGTGGGGGTATCGAACATTAATAAGGACATCTATTAGGGCAACCCCTTACTCGCTAGTATATGGAATGGAAGCAGTGTTACCAGTAGAATTGGAAGTTCAGTCAGTAAGGGTCATGGTAGAAGGAAAAATCCCTGAAGCCGAATGGAAAAGAAACCGCTACGAACAATTGGCACTGTTAGATGAAACAAGGCTCAAAGCATTATACCATGTGCAAGGGTATCAGAGAAGAGTCGCCAGAGCATTCAACAAAAGAGTGAAGCTGAGGAACTTAAAGGAAGGAGATTTAGTGCTCAAAGAGATGCTAACTCGGGTATCAGATCCTAGAGGCAAGTTCAGACCCAACTGGGTGGGTCCATACATCATCGAAACCATATTACCAGGAGGAGCAGCCAAGCTAATGGATGAAGAAGGGAACGAGTTCACATAGCCCACCAATCTGGACCGACTCCGGAAATACTACATATAAAGTGGACTCAATCTTGTGTAAACAATGGGTTAGAATCGATGCAAAATTTAATTAAGATAGTTTTGTATATTAATAGAGTAACTGTTACATCTTATTGATTGCTTGTACTAAAAAGGGGAAAAGACATGAAATACAATACAAGTGGCAAGGTTTATCTCAAAGTAGCAAATCATTTCCTCGTCTTTTTTCTATCACAACTACTTTGCCCAATGATCTTTCGCTTATGCTGGTCATTTGCTTTCTTAGATTCCTCAATATCAGAAGCAAAACCAAGCATAGTAAGACGTCGAAGGGCTGATTAACTCTGGGACAGTAATGGAATAGGTCCGGGCTCTTTGGGGCCAGGCTTCCCGGATACGCTCAATAATGCGACCCACAAGAGGACAGACGTATCCCATATGATCCTTATTCAAGGCTCTCTGGGATTCTCTGAATTGACGTTAAATACGGGGCACCGGGCAGTAGGATATTTCTTTTAGACCAACCAACATCACGCCGTGAGAAAGGATCAAGCTTGAAGTCATGTTAGGTATCCTCTACCAAGGGCAAAACCACCGGACATTATGGCAAAAAAGGTTAGAAATCATCGCCTGAAGGTTATCAATGTCAGGAAAAGGTTTGATCAAAGGCCTACGACGATACAATTGCGGATGGTATGTCCAAGGACTCGACTGAGGTTCTGACACAAGTTAAAGACACTCGAAAAGCCAAATCTGGAAAAAGGACAAAGTAGTCATACGTACGCATTAGACAAAAGCGCGTACACAATGATGCGCACGCACAACATGAGGTTGCGTACGCAACATATTACGCACACAACATTCACATATGCGTATGCAAGACGCGTCTGATAAAGCTAGCAATGCGTACGCAACAAAGCAGCAATAGAACTGGAAAAAAAAAAAAAAAAAAAAAAAAAAAAAAGGAAGAATAAGAAAGAGGAAGGAAACTCACTGCAGCAAAAGGGGACTACCGCCTATGAAAGAAATCTCACCTCTCACGAATTTGCTTAAAGCATTAAGAGTCTAGCTAAGATCATCATGCAAGGATTTTGAACCTTTAAGATAGGAAGGACCCGCAGCAGAGTTGTGTCAACAAAGTCAGAAGCGTCCATGAATAAGTATTTTGCCAAGATACAAAAACAAGCAGCATTCAATTGATACTAAGGTTAACTATCTGTACCCGCAGTAGGAGGTTGGTGGAAATACGAGATCAAGGCCTACATGTCTATTCGGGAATCTAAGAACAAGTCGCGAGCAACTCTAAGGGAAATACCAAATATGGGAACTAAATCCTCAGCTTTAGATTGGGCGATTCGAGGGTAACAAGACATGAGTGAAGTCGAAACGCCCGAGAATAGCTCCAAACTCCTCCATGGTAGGACACATTTCTAAATTGTTGAAGCGAAACACATGACGGGAAGGATCCCAAAATTTCGGAGCAAGTTGGAGAAAGTTCTTATCAACCCGCACTTTGGAGTACTCAAGTAAAGAAGCTAAGTGGAACTGTGTATTCAGCTCCTCGCGAAACTGACGATTAAAAGACTTAACCCATTCAGAAAGATTTGCCATTACCAAGAATTTCTTAAGACAGGCGGTAGAATAAAAAGAATGGCTTAAGGCATTCAGAAAGGTTTGCCATTACCGAGGACTTTTGAAGAAGGGCGGTGGAATAAAAAATAGGATATTCATGCAGCTGTGTGGGTCCCATAGAGCACTAGTTTGCGTACACACACTAAGGGTCTTGTGTACGCATCAAGTGGGCTTGCGTACGCATTCTTGTAGATTTCTGGCAAGGATTTTTCATGGAAAATATCAAGTCCGAAAGACAGTGGTTTGTTTGTTCAATCGAATCGTAGGCAGTTTGTTTTTGATGAAAATATCAGTGATTTATGGAGGTTCATGTTTCGAAAACTGTATTTTTATAACATGCAATTTCTAAACTGAAAATTATGGTGCAAGTGTTTAAATACATATCCCAAAAAACTAATAAAGGAACTGTTCTAAAAAAGAAAGGGGCAACTGAAGAAAGTAATAAATCTAACGCCTCCGAGACCTAGCACTGGATAAACTGGCACCACCGCGACCACGAGGGGGCTGCATCACGCTTTCCTCATCACCATCCCCATCATCATCATCATCATCACTGTCAGTATCGCCACCGCCGCCTCGTCCCGCGCCTCCCCGCAGCTCCAAAATAGTTTGTGACTGATCAATGCATAGCTGTTTGAGTCCGCCTATCATCTGATAGATGAACTCAGTCTCGGGGAGCGTGAGCTAATAGAGAAAAATGGGAAAAAACAATTAGGGCATGCATATATCACATGATAACCACATTTTTTGAGGAAATAGGGAAAGCATACCTGGCGTGTACCAGGAGGAATGGGACAGGGATAGGCTGTCATATCCCGCTGAATGCGCACCTCACGAACCCGGCCGTTACGGCGGAAGAGTGGGACAGACCAAGAGGGGAATACAGGTGGGAATCCCTCGCCAGGCACGCCAGCAAAAAGAACCTGACAGAAAAGAAGAAGGTAAAGTGAGCATCAAATATCAAAACAGGTAAAGGAAACACAGAAACAATCAGAATACCTGGTGTCCCACAAGGCGGGGCATGAGCCGCTCGCGAGCAAAGGTAGAATAGCTCTCCAAGGGTCCTAGCAGTTGAGACAGGTAGTGTATGCCCTCTCGCCACTCCTCCTACATCCGCTGTGCTCATCGAATAGGGAATCAGTGAAAAGGAAGACGGATCATAAGGAACCCTCTGGCACAGCTCCGGTTCGAGGGTGAGCTGGGGCACCACCCTCTCAGCAAAATAGAAGGCGCGTGCCCGAGGATAAGACAGCAGACAGGAGATCTCAGACATCTCCTGTACATCCTCCTCCCAGTCCTAGGGACCCAGCTCAAGAACACCCACCCATGGTCGGGCAATTCATCCTCTAAAAGAGGAAGTTAGTACAGCTAAAAAAAAAAAAAAGAAAAGCACTTACTCTATCTAGTCTATCCAGAAACTCCCTGACCACGATGTGGGAAGCCTCGTCTCCATCCATCAGCGGCTCTAGAGTGAGGTACTTGCGAGCCCACAACTGTACAGTTCAGATGTTACCATTTACAGTCAAAATAAGAAAGAAAAGTGCAGAAGTAAAAGGAAAGGAAGTATCTTACCCCCACAAGCGCCAGCACCCAGTGGGATCAGACACCAGCCGGCTCAGTGAATCCATAGTGGCATACAGATAGGATAGGACTGCGCTCCCCCAACCATACTCTCTCGCAGCCGTCAAATCATCCAAGGCCAGTAGCCATCCAGGCTCCACCGTCTGTGCAGAGTTGGCGACCAAAAAGGCGCCAAGGAGGTATAGAATGAATGCCCGTGCCATCTATGTGCGATCCTCAGCAGTATCCTGGCCTCTCTGAGAGTACGCAGTAAGCAAAGCCAAGTACTTCAGTGTAGCAGATAGGCAGGGGACTCCCAATAAGCGCAAGGTCAGGGACCTTGCGATCGGCCTCTGTCAGCTCAAAAGTAAACCGCCGTCCTCTCATCCTAAGCCCAGTCAGGCGATAGAAGTCATACGGGGTCATAGTGTACTCCCGCCCGGCTATATGGAAGGTGTGGGTGGTGTCCTACCACCGCTCGGCTAAGGCAAGCACAAGTGTCGGGCCAGGACGGCGCGTAATGGTGTCAGTAGCGAGCTTCCCAAAGCCCGCATCTACGACCAGCTGCCGGGTCTCCTCGGTAAGCTTACCCCACTAACTAGTCAAGCTATCCATACTACCTGCGCCTGCACTTCTTCTTCGGAATCTGCACAAATTAAAGTCAGGTAAGTATAAAAACAGGTATGTATACTAGATAGTTTCTATACAATAGAATTCATGTACAATGCGTATGCAACCCACAAAGATGCGTACGCAACAGAAGCAAGCCAATAATTTTACAAAAAAATTCACTCATGCGTACGCATCGCAAACAAAAGCGTACGCAACAGAAAGTCAAGTGTCACCCAACACTACCCCTGATTTTATCTCACCAAGAATAAGGTATGAAATTCAAATTTTAAAGACCTGACATCGACCACAAATGTGCACGCAACATGTATGTCTGCGTATGCATACAAGTTGTCTAACTAGTACACCCGTATTACGTATGCACTGATCCATGTTACGGGCGCATCTTTAGCATTTGTCAACCATAACTTTGGTTTTCCTTCTTATGACCAAACCTCCAAGTGCTGAACTTGGAATTGTGAATTCATGATGCGTACACAACAGGTGTGTGCGTGCGCATCATTGAAAACATGGTTGCGCTTAAATGGGGATATCCCTTCTTTTCTGAGCGGTATTGTCAGTCAAAATAACCTTTAAAGGCCCTAGGTCACATAGGTCCTGATGTCGAGGGTCACTTGTTTTTTTTCCATTGCGTACGCAACTAGTGGTTTTGCGTACGCAAATGTGACAACCAGGTTCTGTTCACACAGCTCTTATTTTATCCTGCCATTTCCATTTCTTCTCCATCGTTATTATCAGGGTTCACAATGCTTTTTATAGGTTCTTTAGGCATCATAGGTTATTTAAATTTTGGATTTTTAGCATGCATTAACAAAGATTAGAGCTTTAAAGAAAAAAAAAATCAGTTTTTGATGACATACCCGCTGCTGCCGTGCAATCTAGGAAAGGTGGTCCGTAGGGCGGTACAGAATCTCTGGAATGGCATTTGGGGGAAGCTGCGGGTCCCATCTATTGATCACGAAACCTTCGTCGTCTCCGCGGACTCGTTTGGGCGCCATTGATGTCGGAGGAAGCTACGAGTATGCTAGCAACGAGGCCACAGAAAGGAAAGAATAAGAGGAAGTTTGGGTAGAGGGAGAGGAAGACAGAGAGATGAAGAGTTTGAAGAGAGAAAAGAATAGGAAGGGCTTTTGGGTGTGAGGGGGTTATGGAAGGGCAAAGAAGACTGTGAGAAGTTTTTTTGGGTAATATGGAAAGCTTTCGTTGGAGACGAAGGGCTATAGGCTTGAAAGCTATTAGTGGAGAAAACAACACCGTCCCATTCATTTTTTGTTGCGTACGCACAAGTGGAATTTGAGCACACTGTTTGCGGACGCAATGTCGAAGAATGCGTACGCATGATTTCGTTTTAGTTGACTATAAACCAAAGGCAATATCGACACCTAACTTGTGGATAGGTTTTGATTTGATACTCGACCTTCATAAAGGTCTTGAGTTGATACTTGGCCTTTGTAAAGATCCTAATTTAACATCTGACCTTTAATCAGGTCTCAATCCAGCACCCGACCTTTGGTCAAAAAATCATGGCTAATTTACCACTGACTTGGCCCTCTGTTGAGGTCAACCCTCTTGATGGGGTCCGATATCACCCGATTTGGGCCTCTATTGAGGTCAACCTTTTTTAAGGTCTGAAATCACTCACTTAGGCCTCTGTTGAGGTCAACCTTTTTTAAGGTCCGAAATCACTTACTTGGGCCTCTGCTGAGGTCAACCCTCGTTATAGGGTTCGATAACGCCTTATTGTCCTTCGTCAAGGACAATTCCTCATAAAGCCCGAAATGCCTATTTTATTTAACCACATACATCATCACTGCCCGGGTGAGTTTTTATTCTGTTACACGAACTACGGTGGGTCTGATCCCTTTCATAGGGTACGTAGGTAGTTAGGTGATTCCTAACTCGATCCGTGACATGTTTTCACTTTGATTTCAATTTGGTTAGTCGATAAAAATGGATGAGTCTATGAAGTCTTCCGATATTACTCACGAGCGAGTATAATCGAAAGAGGGGCAATTGTAGACACCCTCATTTTGTACCGCCCAATCAAATATGAGATCGCCCAATTTGGAATCCCGATGATGAGGTTTATTGTGTGTCCCGAGAAATTGACAAAGCAATTCCCAATGAGTCGCTTAGATTACAGCTTGAGAACCTGTCTATATACCTCTTACGTACGCATATACATGGTATGCGTACGCATCCATGCGTATGCTATCTTAATGCATGCGTACGCACATTCTGTCACTTCCTCAAATTCCAGCACCAATGTTTCGCCCAAGTCTGATAAGCATGGGGTAGAGGGAAAAGGTTTCGGCGAACCACTTGAATTTGAAATGTATGGGGAACAAGATAAGGGAACCAGCCGGTTGCTGATTTCCTGGGTCGCATAGGTGCGATTATGGTTTCAATGAGGAGAATCGACTTACTGTAGTCTATAAATAAAGACTCTTCTGAATAGAGAACGGGGGGCAGAAAAATCATTCAAGTTAAAATATGGGAGAGTTGAGAAATCAATGAGAAAACCAGTCAGAAACCCATAAAGAAAAAGAAATGAAATTATCCATTAAACACTCGCTCAAACACTAGAAGACCAGGGAGAGACCAAAGGAATTTAGAGCTGCAATATAAGGTGACAAGGTGGGAATTGTTGCATCGATATCGGAGGTACTCAAACCTGAGGGTAAGTTATTCTCACTTCAATATTTATTATTCTTTCTTCTTTTTTTTAACACTAAAGAATACACCGAGGATTAACCATGATGTATTCAGTATGTAGATATCGTTAATTATTTTCTACTTTGTACGAACCGGGCAGTCGCTGGGTTATAAACCCCAGACTTTGAACTCAAACATGATCATGATTCTGTAAATATCTGTGTAAATGAATAATGTGTGCTTGCAGTATACTATGAGGATTTTAATCCGGGTTTTGAATAACTGAATATGGTTAAGAAATGATTGAGATAAGTTAGAAAGAAGATGGTCCTTAACAAAATGAAAACTGATGCGTGCAATTTCAGCCCGTGCTGAGATCAGGGATAAGAGCATAGTAAACATATGCGCACGCATTATGTTAAGTTGCGTACGCATAAGGTTGCGTACGCATTGATTAATATTGCGTACGCATATTCTGTTATCATCATGTCCCTTTGTAATATTAAATGCCTATAATATTTATCATGATTTACCCTCATTTTGGTTAGTTCATCATTAATATCATTAAATGTTAACCTGTATATCTCATCTCTTGTATATTTTGCTTTGCTATGTATTATAGCCTCTTTCTCATTTTACTCACATCATCTTTCGTATGATTGGCGTGTCATTTCATAAATTGTGTGCTTAAGGTTGAAATTCAATTACATATTTTGGGTTAAATAAAGCCAACAATCGTTTACGGAGGCCGGTTTTTTACCAGGCATTGTTAGGTGCTTAACACCTTCCCAACATTGTACCTTAGCTTCGAACTCTGAATCTCTAGCTCGAATATGTCGGATTTGAAATTGAATTCCCCAGAACGGTATGATCAGTTCCCAAAACTAAATTGGGTGGCGACTCCCGACACGCTAGCGCTTCGCAATACTGTACACATCCAGGCTCCACCAGCCCATGGCGCTTACAATAATCATATTATTTAATGCTTTTACAATGTAGAGTTGCATACAATATATATATATACAGGTCCGGTCCTATAGGCTGCAGCTGATATACGGTTGTATCAGCGTGAGCAATCCCAGGCGTTCATTCAAAATAGTTGGAAATCGACGGTTGGGGCAAAGTCAAGAGAAAGCTGACAGCCTAGTCACATCCGCTTCTCTCTCCCACATTCTCCCGTCCTCTCTCTCCTTCTCCAGATCAGAAGCACATCCGCTTCTCTCTCACACCAGATCAGAAGCTTATCACATCTCTCTCTCTCTCATGGCTTATGAACCTCACCTCCGGCCGGCCATGGCAGCTCCTCTCGTGCTTGACCTTGTGTGTACATAAGAATATTTGCCTGCTTGCCTTTCTCTACTCTACTTTTGCTGTAGTGGTGATTCAATGTGGCAAATCATGTCCGTTGGTTATGACCTATAACATTGTGAAAAAAGAAGTTTTGTCGTCCGATTTGAAGGCACCATTCCTGGGATTCCTCCATGATCATCCTGTGGATCAAAATCAAAGTGAAAGTTGTGGTCCTTTCAGCCTCCCCACCCCCCACTAATGACCTATAATCATGGTTTCTATTTATTGGTAAAAAATCCAACCCCATCATTTCTTTCTCCATCCAAAGGATTAGCTTTTCCCAGGCAGATGAATCATATGTAGAGACACACATTAAGTATCAACCAGGAAAAAAAAAGATCAGAAGAAAGAACGATGAACAACCAACAAGCAGTTACATTGGTTGGTCATCTGTAGCCACTAAAAATTATTTATAGTAAAGGTGGAAAAAAAAAATTTCAGAATGTTTCTTTGCTATGGAACTTGGTCTTCTCTTTTTATTGATTGTCTTCTCTTGTTATGCTTGATCATATTTGACAATTATGGTGCATAGTTCTAAAATTGTGACGAATTGCACTGAGAGCCGAAAAGAGAGAAAATCAATGAAAGCTGTTGGCAGGGGATAATTTATTCTCACGTTTTGTCATTGGAATGTTGTAAACATTGTGACATTTTGGGTCTGTTTTCATGGAAATAGTATAAAGTAGATGCCATTCACAACACAGTGAAAAAGCATAAACTCTTGCATTTCCTGCAATAACTTGATGGGGTTTTTGAACCTATGCTTGTGGCCACATATCCAAACTAAAGCCGGCAACATGTTGGGTTAATGCAGGTAAAGGTTGCATCAACTTGGGATGTTACCATTACAACCCAACCGAATTCCTAATATTATACGAAATTTAAATTATAATTTTGAAAACTGAAAAATGAATCACCTTTTAAAAAAAATTATGCTGTCTGGGAGATAGTTTTGCGCATAAAAGCATTCTCGAAGCAAGAACATCTAAAATGATCAAGGGTGAAGCACAATCAGACCAAATCAATGAAAGAGAACCCAAAAAAAAAAAAGAATAATCATCTTGATGGAAACGTTCAGCCACCTTTTTTGTTTTTTTTTTTTTTTGGATACTAGGGATTGGAAATTGCAACTGGGTTAAGCCAATTTGAATTCATGTAGGCTTGAACATTTCTGATGGTCTCTAATTCTGCCCATTTCAGAAATTAAAATCCACCGAGGTCATCATTCTTATTTTGTTCAATCTTATTCAATTCACCTCATCCGGTGGAGAGTTGATGCAAGACTACAAAAATTCAGGACATTAAATATTGTGAGGTTCGTGGTTGAGCTGCTAACAGTGAGGTTCATGGTTGAAGAGAGGAGTTGCCATGACCGGCCGGAGGTGAGGCTTGTAAGCCGAGAGAGAGAGAGAGAGATGTGATAAGCTTCTGATCTGGTATGAGAGAGAAGCAGATGTGCTTCTGATCTGGAGAAGGAGAGAGAGGACGGGAGAACGTGGGAGAGAGAAGCGGATGTGACTAGGCTGTCAACTTTCTCTTGACTTTGCTTCAGCCGTCGATTTCCAGCTTTTTTGAATGAACGCCCGGGATTGCTCACGCTGATACAACCGTATATCAACTGCAGCCTATAGGACCGGACCTGTATATATATATATATATATATATATATATATATAAAAGACTATAAAAGTCCAATTATATCTAAAATAACATATAAAAACAGTAACTGGTTCGAATATATGTAGAAAAATATTTTTTGATAAAAAATTTTATGCATACATTTTATTTTTGTTAAAATTTAATTTTTTTTTAATTTTTTAATTATAGTACCAAGGTAATGACGGGGCCTCCGGATTTAATAACCATGCTTGTAATTACAAAATTGGACGAGGCAAAAGTGTCATTTAAACTCCATATGTGAGCCATTCATTTGCCGAGATGAGGATTGACATGGCCCACTAAGTCCTGCTTTTGTATTCTTCTGCGGTGGTGAATAGGGTTTTGAATCTAGAAGAGGCGTTGGTTCAATTTCGCCAGCGGATTGAGGAGCTCTGAAATTCATCCACTCCAGCACATCGAGGAGCTGTATTTCTTGTATAGACGTCATAAACAGGTTTCAAATCTGACTATCCCTCTGTTCAATTTCGGTTCGCTAGTTTGTGATCTGGCAGATTGGAATCAATCCGCTTCAAGATCTTAACATTTTTTGTTATCTTTTTGGTCGAAACAGCTGTTCTCATGGCTTCAAATTCGCAGAGGGATGCTCCCGCTGGTAAGCTGAGTTACACATCCCGCTTTTTGATTCATTTCTTTTCACAGTAGAAAATTCATTCTTTTCATTTTTTTTTAATTGTTTCTTCCTAAATTATATTAAGATTTCTGTGTGGTCAATCTAGATCTTGCTTTCTTTTGAGAATTGGTTTCAGTCCAGCACCTCGTTCTGTTTATCTGGAATCAGCACGTAGTTTAGACGTTCAATTTTTACTGGCAAAGAACCCGTATTACATCAGACAGGTGTATGCAAGGTTGAGATTGTTTATAAGATTATCCATTGAACCAAAAATAATTTGAATTTGGGGCTTTCGGTCTGTCACCATCGCCTTTGAATAATGTCCCATTGTGTTTATATTTACCATTTAAACAATATATGAAATAACAATTTAAACTTGGATTATAGTGGGGTCAGCATATCTATGGGTTCTTCTTTCCTTTTACTGATTATTTTAGATCCCCCCCCCCCCTCTTTTTTTTCTTTGTATTTTGTTTTTGATGTTTACATTACATTCAAGGAACAATACCCATTATAGTGGTTTCTTATGCTCGTATTTGTAAAACCATGATAACATGATACTAGCAGACTTGTGTTTCTTTTGAAGTTAGTATCAAGAGCAGTTTTGACTTTTGATGGGTAGTATTTATATAGTCTTCTTTTTTTTCCCCTTTTCCTTTTTTTTTTTTTTTTTTTTTTTGGCCATTTACTTTTGAGGAGTTGCTAGAATTTCATGAGTGGGTTTTCCTCAGTAAATGTTTCCTTTTTGCATCTAGAAGTGCTTAGACTCTCCTTTGAGGAGGTTTTCCTTGTTTATGATTTTGTTTTGTCTATTGTTTTCTTGTAAAAAATCCTATTTGTTGGAGGTGCATATCATTGTTGTTTACTTAGCATATACAATTCTCATGTACATCTCATCTTATGTAGATGAAAAAACAGGTTCAACAGAGAACAAAAATTCCCAATCTGAAACATCATCTGTGGAATCACATTCTGGACAAAGAACAGATGCCTCTGCACTAGGAGCCGGGTTTCCTGCCAATCCTTTTGATTTCTCAGCTATGACAGGCCTGCTTAATGTATTTTTTATCTTGTTTCATTTCCTGGTGATTTGGGTTTATAAATAGGATATTTATGTATGTATGTCCAATCCAATAGGGTATAATTTCATTGCATTTTTTATTTGTAAATATGATCTATATATTTGTATGTCCAATTCAATAGGGTATTTATGCTTGATCTTGGTCGTTTGGCCTAAAACGTTGTTACTCTAGATTAGAAATTGGGTTTCGGACCTTCATGAAGAGAAGGTAGGAAGGAATTGTGGAAAACTGAAGGTTTAATATCGTCCAGTTCACAACTATATGTCCACCTTGTTAAGATTTTTATAGAGTTACCCCGATATTGTAGGGCAGAAGTCCATATTGTGCTGTCTCGGCTGATGCTTAATGCTCATGGAGAATTTAAAATTTAGGATTCTATATAGTATGATAGTATCAAGACCAAGTTGGACCTTTTGAACTAAGCCAACTATAAATAGCTTAGGCTTAATTTCAAATTGGTTGGGCACTAATCTGGGCTGACAATAGATGTTACAGTGTTGGGATCAGTGCAATGTATTGCCACCCATAGATCCAACTAGTGCACAAAACTGTGGTTTTTTTCGCAATGGAAAAAATCTAGGTTTTGTGCTAAGATTAAAATTTTAGTTTCAATATTTTTATTTTTATTGTTTAATGTAAATGCACTAAATAATGGAATCCCAAAGTAGTAAAGTTGCATTGGGAGATTCTAGGAGTAGTTTTCATTGAAGTTGAAGTTGGTTAGTTGTGTGAAATGGCTTCAAATCAAGGCTAATCTCTGATATTTCATGGCCCTCCTTCCTCAACCTCAACATCTTTTTGCTTGAATTTTAAAGTTCACTCAACTTCTCTTGTATTATTGCTCATAAATGTCTATGGTGTGATAAACATAGGACCCAAGCATTAAGGAATTAGCTGAACAAATAGCAAAAGATCCTTCATTCAACCAGATGGCAGAGCAACTCCAAAAGACTTTTCAGGGTGCAGCAACTGAAGATGTTGTCCCTCAGTTTGATACTCAACAATACTATTCCACCATGCAACAGGTTATGCAAAATCCTCAATTTATGACTATGGCTGAGCGCCTTGGTAATGCATTAATGCAGGTATTTTTGGTCCTTTGCCTTGTTCAAGCTATGTCTATGTTGTTATTCTCTGTATCATAAGAGATGGTCGAACAGAAGATGAGATTTTAGTCATCTTTTCTCAGGATCCATCTATGTCTAGCATGCTTGAGAATATGACTAATCCAGCACACAAAGACCAGCTTGAAGAACGAATGGCACGCATCAAAGAAGATCCATCTTTGAAGCCTATTTTAGACGAGATAGAGACTGGTGGTCCAGCTGCAATGATGAGGTTGCGATACTAAGATATTATTATATTATTAGAAGCTTGTTGCTATACTATTTTCTGCATTCTCTAAATTGTGGTATATACGGATGGCAGTAGGTTGGGTTTTGGATGTCATCACTTCCCTGAACCCATCTACAAGTATTAAAAATTTTCCCAACTCCTTTCGCTGCGGTACAGGAGGAACCAATGGAGTATGGCAAAGTTTCATCGGGGTTTCATGTGACACATGCCATATCACACAAAAACCTTGAACAGTAGAAATTGGGGCATCACATATATATTTAGAGTTGGAATCTTCCTCTTATTTTTTCTCCTGATGTAGGACATAAGTGCAGAAACTGTTCCAGTGTTCCAACGTGCTAAAAAGCCGGTTATATGACATAACTTCATTATGACAAGATGTTGTCGTTTTCACTGACTAATCACGTAGGTGCTAAGTGAGTTTGGTTCCAAATGTTGCACACTGAAATTTTAATGTGTAAGGAGAGGAGGTCCCTTCCCAACTGAGCTATCCCTTGTGGTTAGAACTATTAAGACTTCTCCCTAAAAGATTCTTCTATTTTTCTCTTTCTACACACACCAAAGGATGCACAAAGGAGATGCCTTGCACATAGTTTTGCTATTCTTTCTTCTAGTTTTAAACCACCCACTTTGAAAATATTTCTTAACCATCCTAGGCATAGCCTATGCTGATCCTAAAAGAAAGAAGAAATAGTTGTGAGAAGAGCACAAGGCGCAGGCGGGCGCAGGGCCTAGGCGAGGCATACTTAAAGTGTGCTTTGTGGGGCTTTTATAAAAAGCCCAAGGCCCAAAAAAGGCGCCTCTGAGTGAAGTCCACTTGCTTTCTTTCTTTCTTTTGTATTACCTTTTTTATATCATAAGTTATTTGTAAATTGGAACCAATCATTTGATCAAAGTCATCAAACATTAAAAAAAGGGAGGAAAAACAACCCAAAAAAAAGGGTGGCGAAGTTGTTTTCTTCTTCTTCTTGCTCTCATTCGGCCCTGTCCTTTTTTTTTTTTTTTTTATATATGCTCTCTTCTTCTTTTTTAATGCTCTGTTTCATGGTAATTTTATTTTTCTTTTCCTCATATCATATTCCCAATTTGTTCTTCTTCTTTTTTTATGGTGATTTTATTTTTCTTTTCTTCATATCATACTTCCAACTTGTTCTCTGTTTTATTTTTCTTTTCTAGTTCAACCATCAGCACAGTTAATTCCATCCTTATTCTTTTTTTATAAAGAAATTTGATTTCTCTATGCTCTGTCTCATGGATTTGTGCTCTTTTTTTTATTTAATTCCCAGTTAATTCCATTGAATTTGTTGTTGTGGCCTTGTGGGCTTGTCACTTGTGGTTGTAAATTTTAATTTGTGTGCTTATTGGGTATAGTTTACTAAGAGTAGTCAATCAAATATTTTTAATTCATTTTATTTAAAATGGGCGCCTCACTTCCCTCAGGCTAGTGCTTTTTTTTTTTTTTTTTTTGTGCCTTGCCCCTAGGCCTCGGGAGTCCTTGCGGCCTAGGTGTGCCTTGCGCCTTTAATAACTATGGAGAAGAAAGTGCCCCATGGTTGTTTTGCAACCATACAATGGAGGAGGAGATGGTCCACTGTCTCTTCACTATTTTGGCACATGCAACACCAAGTTGGAATCATCCAACCCCTGCTAATGAGGTGATTAATATTTTAGCGGTCATCCAACTAAGGAATGCTACTTTTGATGAGGAAATGAGCTTCACCCTCTTTTCCATAAAACACCCCCTCTACATTCCTCAAAGTTTCATAAAAGACATTCATCAAGAATCCTCCACAAGTGGGAGGGACTGCCTCCACCTCACAACATCCTGTCCCCCTTTATAAGATCCACTGCATAAAGTCTTTTAAATAATAACACCACTGCCTCTAATTCCCAATCTTGAAACGTTTGACATATATAGGGTTTCAATGCATGCCTTCTTCTGACCACTCCACATAATCCAACACCCAAGCTTCCTTGTTACAAGCAATGGAAAAAAAGAAAGCAAAATTCTTCATTAAGAGCTATGTCATTGCACCGTAAGTATTTCCAAAATTTCTATCTCTCCCATTCCCTTCTTTAATTTTTACCTCTTCTGCAAAAGTATTGTATTAACTTATTATAAACTTCTAAAGTCCTAGCCCATTTTTACACCCATATTTCCATATCACAACCTTTCTTCGTAAATGATCTCTTTCCAAAGCAAATCACCAAAGCCATTTATCTAATAAAGCTTGGTAAAACAAGGAAGCTGGCCTTAAGCCAATATCACCAACCTCCTACTTAAACAGATTTGTCTAAAATGGATGCTAAAGTCATATTTGACTTTGCGAAAATGCCCTTACAAAGTAGGGTAAATTAAAATGTTTTATAATATAACTGGGACTTGGTAGGAGGATTAAGGTCATAACCTGTCCTGAACCTGATGTGAGTTGGGATCTGAAATCCCATCCCTATTCCTAATCTGTTTGTAGGTATACAATCCCTGTCACAGTTGGGGTAGGGCTGGTTACCCATTTATACTGTCCCATTGCCATCTTTAGTTTTATCATTTTTATATATATTTTTGGCCATAGTCCTTTTAAAAATGAATATATCTTGCTGCTCTAGGTATTGGAATGATAAAGAGGTCCTGCAAAAGTTAGGTGAAGCAATGGGTCTTCCAGTTTCAGGGGATGTTGCCACTTCTGCTGAGAATTCTGGGCCAGATGAAGCTGAGGAAGGAAATGAGGATGAGTCAATTGTGCATCACACTGCTAGCGTTGGTGATGTGGAGGTATACACACTATTTTTATTACCTTCCTCAAGTGCTATTTGGTTGGTTATGTTTGTTTGAAAGAAATTTTGTGATCAAAATTTGGTTTTGATCAGTGTGAAATGTTTTTTTTTTTTTTTTTTTTTAAAATTGATTGAATGGGGTGGAGGATTGTTTCTCTAAGAACATTTAGCTCCTTGAGAACATTTAGCTCCTTCCATGCATTGTGCCTGACTATTGCCTAAGCTATTATATTGTGTTAAGTCTCCATTTTACTTGGTTTGATTTATTATATTGTGTTAAGGAGGATAGGCGCCCACTTGTTGATGACTTGGATTTTAATGAGAAATAGGCCGGAAATCACGAACATCCACCACCAAGTCATTAACAAGTGGGTGCCTATCCTCCTCTTCATAAAAAGGATTCTCATAAAAATCCACAATATCTTTACAAAAAATGTCCTCCTCCTCCACAAGAATACCATTCACCCTTAATTTCCCAATAAAATTCACACTTTTATGAGCATTAGCAACCCTGTGAAAGAACTTTGTATTTTTATCACCATCTTTTAACCAAGTCACTCGAGATTTTTGTCTCCAACTAATTTCCTCCAACTGGGAAAGCTTAGCAAACTCCACTTTAGCCTCCATTCTAGAAGCCTTATTCGCTTCCAATAAACCATCCACCCCTTCCTTCTCGTCAAAGAAATGGATAGTATTCAAAACTCTATTAATAGATTCCTTAATGTTTCCAAACACCTCCTTATTCCACACCTTTAAACAATCCTTTAAAGCCTTAACCTTTTAGGCAAAACAAAGCTAGGAGAGCCATCAAAGAGAAAGGAATCCCACCAGGATTTAACTAATTGAGGGAAACCATCAATTTCTAACCACATATTTTCAAACCGGAATGGGCCTCTGGTAATTTTCAACCCTTCACTATCAAGAAGCAAAGGCACATGATCGGAAAGAGGTCTAGGAAGGGCAGATTGAATGGCTCTAGGAAAATGTTCTTCCCAAGAAGGAGAAAAAAGAAATCTATCTAATCTTGAGAGACTAGGATTCTCCTTATTACTCGACCAAGTGAACCAACCACCAATAAGAGGGGGATCAAGAAGCTCATTACAATAAAAACCCTAATACAATGAACAAGGGGTGTAATGTAATTTTGGAAACCAAAAGGGGTGTTTGTGTAATTGTCAGTTTAGGGAGTTTGGTGTATTTTAAAATTAATGGCGAAAAGGGATTTGCTTGCTGTTCTCAAGTAGTAGGGGATTCATGGCTCTATTGAGTTGAGTGAAAGAGCAGTGCTTCATCTTCAACAATTTCCCACAATTGTTTGCTGACATAGCTCATTTAATTCTCTTCCGTTTTCCCTTGTTGGAGCTTCCCTGCGTGCACCTCGGTTGTGATTTCTGCATCAGCAACCTTCTGTCCTCATTAATCAATTGACAATATCTGAGATTTTTCCATGACTTAAAATTTGAAGTTTGACCTTTTGGCTTTCTTTAGAACTTCTGCAAAAAGCAATGATCATAGTCTCGGAAGAACCCCACCATTTTGGGAATGGGAAGCAAATATACTGGATCCCTCATGATAAATTCCTAGAATAGAGGCTTTGCACTCTTTTTTAAGCATCATAATTAGAGTTACAAACTCCACAAAGCCATAAACTTAAACGAAGCAAGAGAGAAATAGTTAGAAAGTCACTCTTCAGATATGCAAATAGTGACAGCATAGAGGAGAACTTCTGCGGCAAGTAGTAAATGTGTGAAATATTGATCTCTCCTTTAGTCCCCAATAATGTTCCCTCCTTTAGTCCCCAATAATGTAGATGAATGGACTATATTTAAGCCAATTGTAAATGTCTATCCACTAGTAGAGACTGAATTGAGGAGACAATTTAGGGAGAGTTTAATTTGTCAATTGGCTAGGTCATGCAAATAAGTTAATGAGCTTTTAAATTCTTATCCATTCAAAACAAGGAGAAAGTTTAGATACATAATGCATAAAATAATCTATAAGTTGGGGGACATCTAAAACGAAGTGAGTGCTGTATGTGATAAGTAATAAACAATAGTCTATAAGTTGTGGGAAGATCTCATGAATTATAACTTATTTGCTTGTGAAAGTTATGGGAGCAAGTAAGGCCAAACAGAGGGAACAAGTTTAACCTTTTCTATCTTAAACAGTTGCAGAAGTTTATGTTCATCCTAGGACAGTCATTATACACATGTTGTGTGAATATAGTGTTTTCATAGTTGTATGCAAGTTCTTGGTGTAAAAAGAAATATGTAGTTTTGTTGAATTTTAGTTAAACGGAAAAATTAATATCTAATAATTCTGTTAAGTAGTGAATTTTTGTCTCCCATGGTTAGTAGTTGTTATAAGAGGGATGACTATAATTAATTACTACCCCTGTAAACAAAAAGGAAAACATAGTCAGGACTTATTCCAAGTAATTTGTAATTTTTGGGAGACTTGGGGTATTTGAGAAAATTCAAAGCTTGTATGTAAAGTCAGGCTTCATATGCTTAATAAAACAAATTGGATTAGCCTTTTGGAGATTTTTAAATTATTTTTATTTTTATAACGTCTGGAAAAATAACTGTATAAAATAACTTCTTTTATATTTGCACTTGGCTCAACAATTACCAAATGATTTTGACCCGGAAAACTGGCATCATGCAAGGATGGTATGAGGAGGCCTTCTTGTGTGCATGTAATGCCTTTTCAATTGACCAGTAAATATTTTCTTCCCAATTCATAATATTGAACCCCACACATATCCGGTGCCTTTTCCTTTGGTTGATTTTATTTAATTAAAATAAAAATATGTATTATATGCATTTAGTTCATTTTTAGCAGATATTCAGTTCAAAGTCTTCACTCTAATTATCTATTAGGGGTTGAAAAATGCACTAGCCTCTGGTGCTGACAAGGATGAAGAAGATTCAGAGGGAAGGACAGCATTACATTTTGCATGTGGATATGGTGAGGTATGATAATCTCTGGAACTGTACCTTTTATTTTCATTTTCTGGTTTTTAAATTATATTTATAGATAAGTCTTGATCAGGTCAACACGTGCTCACCAAACTTATATCAGCACCATGCATTAGGGATTGTACCCCGTGCATTGGCCTAATGTACCCCGTAACCCACTAATGCACAAGGTACAATCCCCAATGTGGGGGATTGTCATCTTATATATATGATTGTGGGTAATGGATTTTACTCAGCATATAGTATAGGATGGTAACCCCAAGGGTTAGCTCACTTGGCAAGGGACCACATCTCACAGGAAGCGGAGGTCTTAAGTTCGACTCTTGTTAAACCCCTTGGAGCCACCTACACAAGGTTTTATGGTTTTCATGGGCCTTGGACTTACCTGGTTCATATATGGATTGTGAGGTCTCATATGGGTTTGGGGTTTGTCTGAAGGGTTTTCTCGTTATCAAAAAAATAATATAGGTGGTCATGCTGATTTGATCTGACAAGTGCGAAAACTATATTATGGGAGAATCCTCTGCAAGAGAGTTGGTTCATACTGGGGCGCATTGATGGTTCTGACTACTTCCCTGGACATGCCATAACATGCATAGTGCACATACCAGTTTTACTACTCATTCCTCATAAATTAGTTTGTGCAAATAATAATAATAACCCTGCTTGTCTTATTTTCATTATTGTTGAACATTGGTGGTTGTCTGGTTGGAACCACCCTTATTGTAGTTTCTCTCACCCAATGTTTGCTGTGTTCTAATATCATGTTGGAGTTGAGGGGACAACTATCCTTATGTTTACTAGGAAGTACTCCTGCATTGACAAGTATTCCTCTGCATGGATCTGTCAAGTATACCAAACCCTAAAAGGGAAGAAAGTTCGATGTGATAAGCACTGAGTGTTGATCATACTTTGGTGAAAGATTTTTTTCGTTTGCTTTCTTTCTTTATAATTCTTTCGACATTAATGTGTCCTTGGTAGATGTTTAAAGGATATGAAGCCATGAGCCTGTTATATTAATTTCCACGACCAATAATTTGGTTCTTCATGATTTCTTTCCTGATTAAATGTTGAAGTTGAAATCTGTAACTAGAATTAATTAAATGATTTTTTTTTCTTAACTATATTAGATCTTGTTATTAGATAAGTTGTTTCATGATTCTCTAAGAAATATTTTCACCTAAGTTTTTTTTTTCATGCAATTTAATAAATTTTAAGCACAAGTTATCAGAGCAGGAGTTATTAAACTTCAAACATTTCTTTTACAACTTGACCTTACAAAATATTGTTGGTAGGTTTGCAGAATTATGCCTTTGGAGTGAAACGCAGGCAGGCATATTTTGTTAAATCTTCCATTAGTCTTCCATAGGGCTTTCTTGAAAGAGAGAATTTGTATGTCATGAGATCTCCAGATACACATTATACTCGAGCTTCACTCAACAATCAGGGTGTGGACAGACCTTTTAATTATTTGATGGACTAATATTAAACAGTTACAATCTCCCACTGCAGCTAATACACCCAGCTTTACACTATTGACAATGATAGATCATTACTCCCCAAAAAATGACAATGCTAATTTATATATTTGTTTGAAATTACATGAATCATATGGGCTATTGACCTTTTCTTCATTTTTTACCTTGGGAGAATAGGAAAAAAATAGTTTGTTCAGTTTTTTATTTTTCCTTCAACAATTTGTGTCTAGTGTAATATGGAGGTAAGCACATGCGCTTGATTTCATTCCAGGTGAAGTGTGCTCAGATCCTTCTCGAGGCTGGAGCGACGGTGGATGCTTTGGATAAAAATAAGAACACTGCTCTCCATTATGCAGCTGGTTATGGCAGGAAGGAGTGTGTAGCACTTCTGCTTAAGAATGGTGCCGCTGTGTAAGCCAACAGCTTCTTGGTTAACATTGACTTGCCTCTTATAGGCCGTATTTGTACTCATCCATTCTTTTTTCTTGCTGCAGCACTCTTCAGAACTTAGATGGCAAGACTCCCATTGATGTTGCCAAGCTGAACAATCAGCACGAGGTACTGAAGCTACTGGAGAAGGATGCCTTCCTATAACTTGGAAGCCATGCTGGCATACACATGCTTGTGCTCTTTTACCATGTTATAGGGATTTGGATGTGTTAAACCAATTTGCTTTGATCAGCATTTAGGGTGTTGTCATCCCAACTTGGTGCTTTGTCTATCCTATCTTCGCTGTTGTCTGATTGCTACATCTCCGGATTTTTACAGTTAGTACTTATCTACAACTTATTTATGTGGGATGGATTATGCGTGCCACATAATATGGCCGAGGGCTCACGCTTTCAGAGGATTGGTGGCTTCGGATGGTTAACCGACTGTTTTTGCTGGAGTGTTACCCTCCAAACCAATACCTTTAACACCTTTAATATCAATAAATGGTTATCAATGGTTTTTCATAAGTTTAAACCTAAGATCACTTATTTAACTAGAGAGATAAATGTCGTTAGGATAACGTGTCATTGGCTTTTGAAAAAAGAAAATAAAACGTAGTTTTACAATTATTTGAACGCAATATAGCATGTATTCTTACTAGCTTTAAGTGATCAAAGCAAGTGAAACTCTTCGTTTTTTCTCTCTGCCGAAGTGTTATATTGACCACTGTTCCCTGAGAAACCTTGGATCCAACCACCTTGAACCTTCCTGAGTAATCCACCGATAACTGCTCGGCCAGGGTTATCATGATAACTGCCTTCTGTTTTCATCATGACGCAGCCCCAGGGTACCGGGTTTCCAACCGTTCATGCTTTCAATTCTCGATCCAACAAGTACAAACCTTATTTAGGGTGAGGTCAACTACATATTTAATGGGCTAGGATATTGCTACCATATAAAATAATCTAAACTCTTTATTTAGTTTATATTTTTTAAGGTTTTATGAAAAATATAAAAAAAATTTACAAAAACTAATCACATAGCCTAATAAAAAAACATCATTCTTGACAAGTTTAGAGAAGAAAATTTTTTCAAAATCTGTCATTCAACTAGACTTTTTGGCTATTTTCATTGAAAATGGAATAGAGATTATAAATGACCAAAAATTCAACTTAAATGACAGATTTTGAAAAAACTTTATTTTACAAAGTTGTTCAGAATGATGTTTTCTAGTGGACATCGCGACTAGTTTTCGTAAAAATCTTTCATATTTTTCATAAAACCTTAAAAAGTGTAAACTAATGGGGATTTAGAATACTTTATGTGGTGGCAATAGCCTCCCTCATATTTAATTTATTTTGCCATTTGTTGGCATAATCATAAGCTGTCACATTTTCAATCACATTTTTCGTTGTTTTTTTTTTAAATTATAATTTCTTTCTCTAGTAATGTGATGGTAGTCACAACCAGACAAGTATTCATTCTCTTGGCAAATTACATTTTGTTCTCCATTGGGGAGGATCTGACCCCTAATCTTTAAAACCGAACATTTTTGCCCTTCTCAGCTGTACGTTTTTAACTCTCTTAACGAAATTGGTAAAAAATTAAAAATACCCATCATAGTTACCCCTAGTGTTAATAGAATAATTTGTGTATAATGGTAATGCTACGTTATCCATATCACATGCTAATAAAAATAAATATATCATATTTGAAATTCCTATTTATCATTTCTTTTAGGGTATGTTCATTTCACAGGATTTAAGGATTGGAATTGCTAATTCTTGAGAACTAATAAAAAAAACACTCGTTCGTTTCGCTTAAACACTGGGATTTTGATTTCTTAGAACATTTCAATTCTCATAACCCATGGGAGATACAACTCTCATCTAAAGTGGATGGAATTGACAAATCCCGCCTATTGCAATTGACGTGTCATTCTCTTCTTGTAATTGAAGTTTTTCTATACTTCCATCATCATTCTCTTCTGCCTACTCCACCGGAATGTCTAGGCCATGTCATCGCAAAAAAACTTCCTGTAAAGCCTCTCCCTTGCTCATCAGATAATGGAATATTGGTCTAAGTTTATTGGATTAAGTCCTCTTCTCTTCTCTTCTCCCCTATAGATCTTGGGTTCTCCAGTTCGGCCTTGTTTTCTCTTTAAGATTCTTTTACAGATTTGAGATTCTGGTGGCTTTTCATGAGAAAACTCAAACTTTTTTGCTTTGTTTTTTTTTTTTGGGTTGAAAATTTGGGTCTTTATTTCTAGGTTTTTGTTTTTTAAATCTTGATTTTTGGATCTTACACCAAAAACCCATTTGATCAATCTCTTGAAATTTTGATTTAACAACAAAAGATTGAAGCTTTTGTTGAGATATGTCATATGTGGTTATTTTGACATCTCTACAGGAAGACTTCCTTTCTTTGAATTTTGTAAACTTGCACCCAGGTTAGATCATAGACTACCACTCAACCTCTCCTATCCTAAGCTGCTAAACCTCATATAGCACACACTTACGTTTAAAGGGTTTATGATCATTCCACACTTAGACTAGGGCCCTTGTAGTTCAATAATCTTTCTCTTTTTTTGATCCTGTACTGCTTCCAAAGTTTGTTCCTACTCTTTCACCCTTTCCTTAATAATCTATATTAAAAATATTATATATGTATATAATTTCTCAATACCATCCAAACAAAGGATTTTTAACTCTTAAGAATTCAAATTCTTGTGAGTTTGAACTCTCAGGAGTTTGAGATTCTCGAGAGTTTCAACTCTCGCCAAACGAACAAACCCTTATTGGCTTATGACATAGATGACGTAATATTACTATTATATACAAGTTTTTCGATGTTTAAAGCATGTGCTATTTGTCCTCTTAACTATATATATATATATATATATATATGTATATATATAAAGGTCAACAAAATAACCCATTCCTCATATTTTTAATTTGTTTTTGCTTATTTTGTAAGAGATTTAAACCAGAATTTCATTAAAACATTAATTTCAAATTTTAAACTAAGGTAAATATTAGCAATTACCCCTATAAGGGGTCTCCCTTTAACAATAACTCCATCAAAAAAAAATTTATTAACTGTTAGGGAAAAAAAAAAATTAAAATTAAAATCCCCAGTTTGGCCAGTGCTATCTAGCTGAGGGAGCCCCTCTGCTCAAGTATTTCGAGTCTGATACAGCCATACCAGCTACGGGTTACATTAATTAGAGCTTGATCGTCATCTTCAAAAAATTTAAAATAAATAAATTAATAGAACTAGAAAAAAAAATTCTTGATAAATTGTGCGTGTTTATACACCCAACTTTTCGCTTTTACTCTGGTTTCCTTTATAAGAAAAAAAAACCAAAAAAAACAAATACTGCACCTGCTACTTCATTTTGCTGTGATCTTATTTTCACATTGACGTGATATTATGCATAGGCCAAGATGAACGCATCACTCGCAAATTCAAGCGGCGTGAAGAGCAAGCTTGTGATTAGAGTCGTCACAAAGTTGATTACTTGAAGCATTTATCAAGACAAAAGAGCAGGAAGCTAGGGGTGGACTCCACCCGGTGGAGGTACGATCGTAATTAAATAAAGTTTAAACTTCAGCATAATATGATATATATATATATATATATATCTATATAAAATGGATTTACGACGACCCATTTTCATTTCGTACATGTTGATCGATCTATTGTGTGTGTGTGTGTATATATATATATATATATATATGCATCTATGTGTAGCCCGTTTTGCCTTTTAGCTAGCTGAACTGATGAGATCGAGATGGCCTTGCTCCACCAGAGATGAAATGCAATCATCAAACATCTCTTGAATCGACTTGAACTTGAATCCTAAATTCTTCAACTTTGAGGTGTTAAATTCATAATACGACCTGTCTAGCTGCTCAAACCTGAAAGTCACCACTTGTTTTGATTAAATAACAATAAATCACTAAGATCGAAGATAAAATTTAAACTTAACTAGTTTATCTTATAAGCGAGTCAAATAAGCATTTTATGGAGACTAGGCCAAGGCTCATCTTGCAGCCCAACTAATAACAGATAAAATTGTAAATCAAAAATATAATTTTTTTTCCTTTTCTTTTTGGGCAGGAAAAAAAATATAATATCTAATTTACCTTTCTGGGATAGGTAAGGATGGATAGCGAGCCAATAACATGGATACTAACTCATTATTATCCACAACAGCTGAGCTACAAAGGTATCGCCCATGACTATTTTCGTGCTCGTAAACAAGGACGTGACAGAGTGCAACATCATCAATGTGAACATATCCCATCCTTCCATGCCATTGGAATTTTTGTGTCTCCCCTGTTTGTTTAAATGAACAAGCAAACCCCATGTTCAACAATTATGAAAGAGCTAGATGAAACCATTAATTAGTCGACCAGACACCCCAAAAAAATAAAATAAAAATAGATAATGAAATCATATATATACTAATTAATTGTGTTTGCGTGCTTTAAGTTTTAATTTCATGGAATGAGTACAAACTACTACAACCATAAATGGATGGTCCATGGAGTGCTTCTGTAAATGAGAATTATTAATAACAAGAGAGTCATTACTGGGATGGAATAAAGGAAAATGGAAATACCTTTGAGCAAGCCAAGGACATCAGTTGCAGTAGCACATAAATCAGGTGGCAAACTAGGTCCAATAACAAATGAGGGAAGAATGGTCACTAAATCGATCTCATTCTCCTTGCAGAATTCCCATGCAGCCCTCTCCGCAAGGGTTTTTGATAAAGCATACCAAATCTTTTATATATGATGATGCATCGATTGCCATATATATGTAAGAAAAGAATTGAATTAGGGGGAGGAAAAAAAAAAATTTAAAAGAAAAAGAACAGGAAAAGGATGTTAGCTAGCATAGTTTAATGTATATAGCTCCCTCGATCAATTAAGTACGTCCTTTCCACATGCAATATATTTCATGCGGTGTTAATTAAATACTAGGAGTACTCCGTAAGTAATAGGAGTAATGTTGTTACCTGGAGTCGTTCACAGAGTTCCACGGAGCTCCAAGAAGACTCGTCCAGTGGTATATTTGGATCAAAATCATCCCTTGCCCTTACAGTCGAAGAAGATGACGTGATAACTACACGCTTGAGTGATGGATTCTTGTTACAGGAACGAAGCACGTTCAAGGTGCCCTCAATTGCTGGTTCCAAGATTTCTGCCTTTGGATCAGAGATGGGTCCAACAACAGGAGAAGCAGTGTGGAAGACACCATGGCAACCCATGATTGCGTCGTCAAAGCTGCCCTCTTCCGTTAATTCAGCTCTCAACAATCGGAGTCTCTCCTTTGCTCCTTTCAGCCTCCACAGATGCGCCAGCTTCTTCTCATTTCCTGGATCCCTAACTGTTCCAGTGACATGATAGCCACACAAGAGGAGTCGCTTCACCAGCCAAGAGGCCAGATAACCCGATGCCCCAGTCACGCAAACTTTGCCTTTAATTTCATGCTTTTCATCCATTTCGTGCTTGCTCAACTACCTCTATACTCAGCTGCATATATGATATGTGCACCCACTATGTTTGTTCGTTCACAGAATATATACACCCCCGACTCACTGCAAATTTGTTGGAAGTTTGGAGGATTAGAAGATAAGCCATCGTATGTTTGTGAGCTATATATTTATTGCAAAGTGGGTGTTGTGCACGCACAGGAATAGTGTGTGTAATCACCTTTAGTTATAAATATAGTAGATAAATAAAACCAGTAATGTGTTTGGTACGAGGGGATGAGTGAAAAGATACAAAGAGGGAGGGAAACAGGAAGGTTTGAACTCGTCTCGTACTCCGGATTTGGTAAGAGGGAGAAGAAGAACGAGGGAATTGAAAATGGTACCTTTCAAATCTATATTTTATCATCCCTCATTTTTGGGCAAATGAGAGAGAGAAAGAACGCTTTTTCCACATTGCCTTCACAAAAATGAGATGAGATGAACACAATTAGGATCACATGACAAACATTTTTTTATACATGATGGTAATATAATAAAGGAAAATACTACTTCACCCATGTTTTACCACTCATCTTTATCACCTGCCTTAATGTAAAAGCATATACATGAAAACAAACATATAAGGCCTAACATGGAATAAAGAAAAGTTGTCACTATGAGCGCCACGCCCTAAACCATGCTGTTAACACCCAATTTTGTACCGCCTAAACATTTCAAGTCCACTCCTTTAAGCCCAGTGATGAAGGGTGATCTAGTTTGAAATAATTGATGAATGATCCTTGAAGAGCCGACGTGATCGCAATCGTAGCCCAACCCGCAAAAGCCCATAATCAATATTTGTACGTACGTGCAATTCAGTTGTGCGTACGCACCTTTCAATTGTGCGTACGCACATTAACTCCTAAATCCGGATTTTTTCCCTTCATTTTGGTATTCCCTTTGTTACCTTATGAAGGTTTGACCTACTTTGTAGCCACCTTGTGATGGCTAGAGAAGCCAGAAACCCTAACCTAGCTCCTCCAAAACCCTAATACTGCCTCTATAAATATAGCACTTTCAACCGAGAAAAGGGACCTCAAGGATTCTCTAGCCATCACCATTCTCTAAACCATTCCCTAGCCACCACTTCTAAAAACCCTAGCCACCATTCCTACAAACCTAGAAGCTAAGAGAGAGAAGGACGGCTGTGATCACGGAGACTTGAAGGAGAGAGTTCATCAAAGTTTCATCCTACATATCGCCCAACCTGAGGGTAACGCTTACTTTTCCATCTCTTTCTCCATTATTTGAGATAGCTGGTTATTATTTTTGAATGTCCGGACATGCTTCTCTTTCTCCCATGATTGTGTAGTTATTTCTCATTTTTTTAGTAAATTTATTTATTTAGTTTTCTCTTTTGATTTTTATTTATTTCGTCTTCCACATGATTAGTAATTTTCTACATTGATTAATTTATGTAACTGCATAGTAAAATAGGCGTATCCATCTCTACATATGTATTTTCATTTGTTAGATTAAGATTTCTTTTTCTTAGTTCATTTTAATTTATTCCCATCCCTTATTAATTTTATTTTTATCATTTTAATCTTTCTAGTTGTGTGCATATAGATTTAGGACTTGATTATCGTAGTTCTTCTATATATTTACATATTTTATTAGTTGTGAAAGTATATCATTAGTTTCGGGGTCCCGTGAGTAGAATGTACGTACGCACAAATCAAAAGTGCGTACGCACTTTAAGGTTGTGCGTACGCACTTCCTTTGCATGATCGGTTGATTCTTTTATTATATTTATTTTATTCTATATTATTCATTCCATACATATTTGATTCCATATTTTGTCTATTCCCTAGTTTAGGTTATTACCATATTTGTTTATCCCTCACATAGCTTTCTTTCTTTGTGTCAATCTTCTTTTATTATCATTTCTTTATTTAGATTAGTTCCATATTTTATTTATTTCTTTCTCCAGATTAGTTCTTTATTTAAACCATTCCTTTATTTATTTTTATTTTCTTCCTTACTTATTTGCTTGTTTCTTTACTTATTTGTTTCTCTTTCATTATTAGTAGATTATTTCCTCTCATACTTTTATTTTTTGTCTATTCATTTATTTCTTTCTTTATTTGACTCTTTCTTTATTTTTGTATCATTCTTTAGATTAGCCCTTTTATTATATTGATTCTTTGTATAATTCATTTATTTATTTGCCATCATTGCGTGATATCATTTGAATTAAATTGCATATCGCATGAATAGGGTTAAATCCAATTGATAATTCTTGTTAATTAAAGCCAACAAAACACGTGTGGGGGCCGGCTTCGGCCGGGCGTTGTTGGGTGCCTAACACCTTCCCAACAACGTACCCTAACTCCGAACCCTAAATTCTCTGGTTATGACGGATAAGACCCTTGCTAGGGGTCAAATTGGTTCCCGAAACCAAATCGGGTGGCGACTCTTCTCTGCGCTAGCCCTCCTGGCTAGTGGCGTACTCCCGAGCCGGCGTGGTTCAGGACACGGCGCTCACAATGGCGACTCTGCTGGGGATAGAGAGTTAGACTCCAAAGTGTTTGTTGGCTTTAATTAATTAGAAATTTTAATTGAGTGAGACCAAATTGCACACACGCGCACGATCTTGGCACTTTATTACCCCTCGATGGAAGTCTGATTAGAGACCCGGGATCCACTCGATCTTATGGGCAACTCGGCTCAGCACCATCAACCCACGGCCTGTGCCACTAGCCTGTAATAAGCTAGTGAGTACGTTAACGGGTTGCTCTTTGAGCGCCCTAGCCTGGGTGACCCTTGAAGGAGAAGAAACCCTAATTGACCGACCACACTAGTGTCCCCTGTTGACCATTGCATAGCCTTGATTGAATGTGTGTCATTATGCATGTCATGTTACATTTGCATATTAGGCCCATAATGTTTAGACTTAGGGGCAAGGCCCATCATTGTCTATTCTCTTTTTTCAAGTCTAGGCCCAATTGAGGGGTGAGGTGTGTGATCTTGTAATTGGGTCCAAGTCGAAAAAAAAATAAAAAAAATAAAAAATAAAAAAAAGGAAAGAAAAAGAAAATATGGGCTTGGATCTAAATGAGAGTGGAAGAATGTGTGGATATTGTAACGGGCCTAGATGCAAAAAATGAATAGACTTTGGTTGGTTGAACCCAATGTGGTATCCTTGGTTTCATGTTGGGCTTTCTCTTATGGTTTTAGGTCCATCTCTTTTTTTTCTAAGGGCATCTCATTTATTAGAATCTTTCATTTTAGGGGTATTAGGGTTAGTTGAGTCTTCTTTCTTTTTCATATGGTTTTGTTGTTGGTCCATTATAGGTGCATTAAGCCCATTCATTGTAGGGTTTACATCTTTTCTTTTTTAGTGTTGTATGTTGTCACCATGTCTCTTGTCTAGGTTTTTAGTCATCATTTTAGGAGTCTAGGTTCATTTTCATTTTCCCTTCTTAGGTATTTTCTTTTGTTGTGCCTCATCTTGAGTCTATCTAAGTTCTCCCTTTGGTTCAACCCTTTAGTCCTTGTTTATCCTCATCTTATTCTAGGGGCATGTTTGGTTGGAAATTGATATGGAATCATCATGAATAATCAAAGTAAATGGCTTTTATAAGGATAAACACATTCCTTGCAGGAATAACCAATCATTGCTTGGGTTCGTAATTCATTTGGAAGGTTAGAAAGAGCAGAAACGTCAAAAACCACTGAAATGGACGCTGAACAAGATTTGGTGAAGAAGCTGGAAGAAATGATGGCAAAGATGATGGAAAGATCAATGGCGCCTATTTTGAAAAGACTCCAAAAGATTGAAGGTAAACAGACAGCTGAGACTGGGGAAGAGAATGAGGATTTTATTTTTGATGAAAAAGACCATGAAGACTACCTTAAGAAAAAGGAAGCTGAGGTTAGGAAGAAGGAAGCTGAAGCTAAGAAGGAATCTGAGGCCGAGAAGAAAGCTAAAAAGAGAGAGGTGCAAGACATTTCTGATGAGGTAGAAAAAATGAAGACTATTTTGAGGAAATCCCAAGGTGTTGAAGAGTACATGCTAGATATGGATGAATTATGCCCATTCCCGAATGTCCAATTACCGCAAAAATTCAAAATGCCAAAGATGGATGTGTTCGATGGGACTGGTAATCCTCGCAATCACCTGAAACAGTACATTCTAGCAATGAAACCTATGGGACTTTCTGAGGAGCAAATTGTGCACTGTTTCCCTAGAACTCTCAATGGCGATGCTATGAATTGGTACCTTTCCTTGAACAATGCGAAGACCCGGGACTGGAAAGAGCTGGCTATGGAGTTTGTGCACCATTATAACTACAATGTCCAACTTGATGTCACTCTGCGAGATTTAGAGACCACTAAGCAGAAGAGTAATGAGACATTCTCTGAGTTCTTGACAAGGTGGAGGGCCAAAGCTGTTAAAATGCCCAATCGTCCAACTGAGAAGGATCAGGTGCGCATGATTGTAAAGAATCTTCTGCCGGCTTTCGGAAGACCATTAATGCCTATCCCATTGAAGACTTTTGAGGATTTGTATGATGCTGGCATACAAGTTGAAGATGGTATGGATAGTGGGTTGATTGACAAAAATGATGGGAAGAAACGTGCATACGGATTTGGCAGCTCGAGTGCAAGTAATGGTAGCAAGCTGAATGAGGTAAATGCTGTTAATCCTCGTAGTGGACCTAGACAATTCTTTCCACTTGGTGTGTCCCTATCTACAGCCCTTCGAAATTTGGTGAAAAGAGGAAGACTGAAGCCACTAGATCCTACTCCTATCAACAAGTCAGCACCTAACTACGATGAGAATGAGTACTGTGATTTTCACCAGAGTCATGGCCATCACACTGATAAATGCGGTCGTCTTCGCCATACCATTCAGGACATGATTGATTCGGGGAAACTTCCTAAACCGGGAGCACCTAATATATTGACAAATCCACTCCCAGACTATCATGCCACGCCACCCCCAAATGGGGATGGGGCACAGTGGATTTGAAAGATTATTGCAGTCGCACATGGTTTCTTTATCTTAGTTTCCATTTTTGAATAATTGGTTTATGTTGGATGAATTTTTATGGTTTGGAGCAATTACTTTTAGACAATTATTTTGGTATGGTTGTTAATGAATGGTTTGCATTACTTTATTGCTTGCTTTCTCAAGAATTTTATGTGGTTTGCTTTTCTAGCACATGAGTGGATATATTTGCCCTTTTAATGCTTGAACTGCGAACAATGGAAATCAAAATGAAGAGAGGCCATCATTTCTGCTATCCTTCAAAAGAAAAGAAAAATCCCTTGCTAACCCTTTTGAGCCTGAGTAATTTCTTTTTTTTGATACCTTTGTGTTAAGGATTACCCCCTACACTAGGGGCAAATTTGGAAGAAATGTTTGTTTGAGCAAAAGGGGGTGATGTATAGAAAAAAAAAAAGAGAAGAAAGAAATGAAAAAAAAAATGAAAAAAATGAAAGGAAAAAAGAAAAAAAAAAAAAAGGAAAAAAGAAGAAAGATGCCAAAGTAAGATAGCAAATGAAATGCCAAGTTGGCAAGTGAAGTGAACAGTAATCCTTGACAGATAGGAACCCATGGAAATCAATCTTGAGCCTTTATTATCCCTTCTTTCATGAGCCTAGAAACCTTAGCCTACATTACAGTCCAAAAGAAAGCCCTCTCTGATTGATTGAAGTTGTCCAAGTATTGATGAACTACGTATGGCTTGATCCCTTCTTGGGTACGTAGGCAACCTTTAGAGGTGCAGCCACATCATTGTTCATGTAAGGGGCATGTGCCAAAAGACTCATGTGTTAGAAGATTAAACCATTGATGATTCAAAAGGAAGAATGGAATTTTATTAATGTTTTCCATGCCATGAAAGAAAGTCTTAAGTAGTTCAATGCCAGTGGAAAGATATGGTTGTGATGGTGAAAATAATCCTTTGTGGGTGTTGATATGTCTCCATATGGATGGTAATCATCACACGGGTTTGAGTTGAAGGAAGAATAAGGAGGAGAACGCCCGCTAGGTTGAAAACCCGAAAGGGCGACCTAGGCAAAAGTTAGGGCATGGAGAAAAAAAAAAAAAAATACAAGAAAAAAAAATAAATGAAGAAAATGATGAATGAAGAATTTCAAGCAAGGGGCAAGGTGAACCTTGTGAGGGATGTGTTCCAAATTAAAAGAACATTTCAAAGATTATCCGTGGTGATTTCATAAATCAGTTTCCTCTTTATCATGTCTTGGGAGAGTCCTCATCTATTGTCATTCATTTTCGTTGGTTGGCTTTGACTTCGTCAGTGGTTTCTTGTCATTCATCCTTGAAGTAGGGTTTGCATCCATATACATTTGAGTGATTTCATGTTTTCCTCTGTTAACTACTTAGCTGGTCTGTCGCATTTATAGATGTTGGATTAGAATTCTAGATAGAATTCTTACTCGCCTTGAAGGGCAATTTATCACTGTTTTTGGGTTTGAACTCTAGATAGGGTTCCTGCTTGTCCAGATGGACACCTTTGAGTTTGAATCTAGATAGAATTCTTACTCGCCTTGAGGGGCAATTTATCACTGTTTTGGGTTTGAACTCTAAATAGGGTTCTTGCTTATCCAGATGGACACCTTTGAGTTTGAATCTAAATAGAATTCTTACTCGCCTTGAGGGGCAATTTATCACTGTCTTTGGGTTTGAACTCTAGATAGAGTTCCTACTTGTCCAGATGGACACCTTTGGGTTTGAGTTCTAGATAGAATTCTTACTCGCCTTTAGGGGCACTTTACCACTATTTTTATGATTGATCCACGGGAAAAGGGATCTTCTATATTTGCTTGTGATCCACAGGAAAAGGGATCTTCTCTATTTGTGACCCACAGGAAAAGGGGTCTTCTATGACTATTTGTGATCCACAGGAAAAGGGATCTTCTATATTTGCTTGTGATCCACAGGGAAAGGGATCTTCTATATTTGTGACCCACAGGAAAAGGGGTCTTTTATGATTGTTTATGATCCACAGGAAAAAGGATCGTGCTTTTATCCACAGGGAAAAGGATAAAATTTCTATGCTTATTTATGATCCACAGGGAAACGGATCGTGTTTTTATCCACAGGAAAAGGATAAGATCTCTATGATTGTTTCTGATCCACAGGAAAAGGGATCAGACCTTTATCCATAGGGAAAGGGATAAAGTTTTCAATCACTGATGTTTATTTCTATAACTAATATTTGCTTGTGTATCCCCAGGGACAGGGATAAGGTTGTAAGGTAATACCTGATTCCACTTCCATCCATGCATGCATCAGCATTTGTTCATGCATTTTGAAATGTTAGTCGGTCAAAATGGTTTGCTTTCTAGTCTTCCAATTCCAATCACTCCGTGAATGGAACTGAAAGAAGGGGCAACTGTTAACACCCAATTTTGTACCGCCTAAACATTTCAAGTCCACTCCTTTAAGCCCAGTGATGAAGGGTGATCTAGTTTGAAATAATTGATGAATGATCCTTGAAGAGCCGACGTGATCGCAATCGTAGCCCAACCCGCAAAAGCCCATAATCAATATTTGTACGTACGTGCAATTCAGTTGTGCGTACGCACCTTTCAATTGTGCGTACGCACATTAACTCCTAAATCCGGATTTTTTCCCTTCATTTTGGTATTCCCTTTGTTACCTTATGAAGGTTTGACCTACTTTGTAGCCACCTTGTGATGGCTAGAGAAGCCAGAAACCCTAACCTAGCTCCTCCAAAACCCTAATACTGCCTCTATAAATATAGCACTTTCAACCGAGAAAAGGGACCTCAAGGATTCTCTAGCCATCACCATTCTCTAAACCATTCCCTAGCCACCACTTCTAAAAACCCTAGCCACCATTCCTACAAACCTAGAAGCTAAGAGAGAGAAGGACGGCTGTGATCACGGAGACTTGAAGGAGAGAGTTCATCAAAGTTTCATCCTACATATCGCCCAACCTGAGGGTAACGCTTACTTTTCCATCTCTTTCTCCATTATTTGAGATAGCTGGTTATTATTTTTGAATGTCCGGACATGCTTCTCTTTCTCCCATGATTGTGTAGTTATTTCTCATTTTTTTAGTAAATTTATTTATTTAGTTTTCTCTTTTGATTTTTATTTATTTCGTCTTCCACATGATTAGTAATTTTCTACATTGATTAATTTATGTAACTGCATAGTAAAATAGGCGTATCCATCTCTACATATGTATTTTCATTTGTTAGATTAAGATTTCTTTTTCTTAGTTCATTTTAATTTATTCCCATCCCTTATTAATTTTATTTTTATCATTTTAATCTTTCTAGTTGTGTGCATATAGATTTAGGACTTGATTATCGTAGTTCTTCTATATATTTACATATTTTATTAGTTGTGAAAGTATATCATTAGTTTCGGGGTCCCGTGAGTAGAATGTACGTACGCACAAATCAAAAGTGCGTACGCACTTTAAGGTTGTGCGTACGCACTTCCTTTGCATGATCGGTTGATTCTTTTATTATATTTATTTTATTCTATATTATTCATTCCATACATATTTGATTCCATATTTTGTCTATTCCCTAGTTTAGGTTATTACCATATTTGTTTATCCCTCACATAGCTTTCTTTCTTTGTGTCAATCTTCTTTTATTATCATTTCTTTATTTAGATTAGTTCCATATTTTATTTATTTCTTTCTCCAGATTAGTTCTTTATTTAAACCATTCCTTTATTTATTTTTATTTTCTTCCTTACTTATTTGCTTGTTTCTTTACTTATTTGTTTCTCTTTCATTATTAGTAGATTATTTCCTCTCATACTTTTATTTTTTGTCTATTCATTTATTTCTTTCTTTATTTGACTCTTTCTTTATTTTTGTATCATTCTTTAGATTAGCCCTTTTATTATATTGATTCTTTGTATAATTCATTTATTTATTTGCCATCATTGCGTGATATCATTTGAATTAAATTGCATATCGCATGAATAGGGTTAAATCCAATTGATAATTCTTGTTAATTAAAGCCAACAAAACACGTGTGGGGGCCGGCTTCGGCCGGGCGTTGTTGGGTGCCTAACACCTTCCCAACAACGTACCCTAACTCCGAACCCTAAATTCTCTGGTTATGACGGATAAGACCCTTGCTAGGGGTCAAATTGGTTCCCGAAACCAAATCGGGTGGCGACTCTTCTCTGCGCTAGCCCTCCTGGCTAGTGGCGTACTCCCGAGCCGGCGTGGTTCAGGACACGGCGCTCACACATGCAGTTTAGGAGTATGCCATTAACCAGGAGGGTTAGTGCAGAGAAGAGTCGTCACCTAGAAAATCGGGAACTAAACTTAACCTCTTGCAAAGGTCCAACTCGTCATAACCAAAGGAGGCTCGAAACTAGGGTACGCCATCGGAAAAGTGCTAGGCACCCGATGATGCCCGATCCAAGGATCGGCCCCCATTTTATATTAATTAATCATGTTTAATTGTCCGATTTAATTAGGATTACCCTATCTCATGCTATAAATTAAATACAAACACATATGGCAGATTGATGTGATACAATATGATATAATGATGAAACATCATGTGTATGCATAAGAGAACAATGCATACACATAAGATAAGAATGCGTACGCATGACAACATATGTGTACGCACCCTCAACTTGCAAAACAGATGTTAGTCTTCCCTACAAAACAGATGTTAGTCCAAACAGGAAAACCTTCTCTCAATAACATCTAACATGTATGGTTTTGCTTTTTTAACATCGAGATGTCCATTTCAACATGCAATAATGGTGCTAATGCATCGTTCCAATTTATGCATCCAATAATATCATGTTAGACTATCCCATATCATTTCAAATCATGCATTAAACCAAATGAAAACGTACATACTATCCTAAACAAGTAAAAGACGAAACACAAATTTAAAGGAGAGATAATTTTACCACGCGTTAAATAGAGATTGGTTTGTCGTTCCCTCAAGTCCACTACCAATCCGAATCACCTTCTTCCTTGAGTTAAGTTTTATGCTTCACTCACTATTTCTCTCTATTTTCTAGCCTCCAAACACTAATTTCCCGAATCCCTTTCTAAACCCTAACCTTAGGTATTTATAGGGTAAGATTAGATTTAATCCCTCCCTAGGAAACCCTAGGAG
This sequence comes from Liquidambar formosana, assembly GCA_039720395.1. Taxonomy (NCBI): domain Eukaryota; kingdom Viridiplantae; phylum Streptophyta; class Magnoliopsida; order Saxifragales; family Altingiaceae; genus Liquidambar; species Liquidambar formosana. The sequence continues at coordinate 44,275,215 of CM077823.1, read as the reverse complement.
CCTCCTCAACATCTCTGGCCCGCTCCTACACTTTCACAAGGTAAGGGCATCAACCATCCCTTGAATCATGGAAAATTTAAGTGCAGGTAAGGAAAATGGAGATCATGTGCATATGCATGGTCCTATCATACATACACATTACCAAAATATATGTACGCACTATATCTCGTGCGTACGCACACTAGAAATATGTATACGCACATATGTCATCAATCCGATTTTAAATCATCTTTTTAAGTCATTATGTTTACTCAACTCATCAAAAGAAGGTTGGAATTGGCAGCAAACATTTGAACCTCATCATCAGGAACCCATCGCAAAATGTAAGAACAAAATGGGGTGTCTACAGCCACATATGGATGGATAGGAGAATGTGGATGAAATAGCATAGTCCATAAATAAATTAGTGTCTTCATACTTTTCTTTTACTCCGCGTTTCCAATCACTCCTTCCAAATATAGAATAAATTTGCAACAAACCAACAAGTGATGGTTGTAAAATGCAACACACATGTGCATCGACTATTATAATAATATAGATCTATAGATAATGTGAGACCTGCATGGGACTCTAATAAGTGTAGGTCAAAAGTATAAGTCCTATGTCGTGTGAGCTATATATATACTAGTTGGTGCACACGTGTGTTGCACGTGAATTTTTTTGAGTTAAATTATTTTTTTCAATAATGATAATAATTTTTTAAATTTAATAATTTTAACGTGCCTTTGCATAAGATGAAGCCCTTTAATAACTCAATCCTTTACTTCTTTTGATATGATTACTAACCTTTTTTTTCATTATCTTTTCCAAATCATAGTGCTTAAAATTATCTTTGAAACTTTATTACACATAGGTTCTTTGAAGGTTTTGTGAAACTTTCAAAGCTGAAACAAAAGGCTCTCTCTTTCACTCTTTGTCTCTTTCTCCGATCAAAACATATTTACGCCATAGTTGAAAGATTTAATAGCAATACATTAGTCTTACGAAAATCAAAACCAAGACTTGCACGGTTTTGCAAACCCTACAGACATGCCATCCTTATTTTTATGATGTACTACAATCTACACCCCTTCCGTAGATTCATGCCACGGAAGCTAACTCAATTTCCTAATAAGGCCTACACTACCACCTTTAAAAAATCTAGTATTTATGGGATTGGGAGGTTCTCATTTTATTTATGAGTAAAGTAGTCTTTGATATATATGTATTGAAAAAACATAAGAGAAAACAGATACTCCATGTGGGATTGAAACCAAGACTTACGTAAATCCAAAACTTCTATTGGTCTTTGATTAAAATAATAATATTCCTATTATGTACATGTTTAGGATTTTTTTTTTTTCTTTTAAAAATCTAGTATTTATGGGATTAGGACGTTCTCATTTTATTTATGAGTAAATTAGTTTTTGATGATTTTTTTTTTATTTGGGAAACGATAGGAGAACACACATAACTTATGTAGGATTTGAAACCAAAGACTTCTGCAAACCTTAAAGCGACAGATTAATAAACTCAAGAACCATTGATTTTTTATTAAAAAATAGTATTCCCTCCATCCTGACAAAACACGAAGTTTAAGAAAATGTAATCATTATATTGACTTGTCATTGATTAAGTTTCATATATCTTTTCAAAAATACCCTTATCTTTTTTGTATTGGGTTTTGTGTTGAAAGTAAATATTGAAATAACAAAAGGTATAAGAAACTTTAAAAAAAATATAATTTGATTTTTTAAAGTGGCCAAATATTTGGGGACAAAAAAAGTTAAAAATTTGGCATACCTTATTGGGACGAAGGGAGTACTCATTTTTATGTATTGCCTTTGGCAAGTTGGCATCATGACTTTACTCCATGATGTTAAATTTTTCTGACAGTTGCTAACTTAGTTGAATCTGGATGGCTGTGATGAGAAGATGACTTTTTGGTAATCGCCTCCAAATATAATGCCAAAAAAAGTTTGTTTGTCAACTTATTAAATATTAACTGTCAACATGGTACAAATTGACTGGAAATATTTTCTGTTTAGTATTACATTTGGAAGTGATAACTAAAACGTCATTTAGCTGGTTCTCTTTTCTGCCCCACTCTTCATGTCCCATCATCTATTTTTTTCCAGCAACTTTTTCTCACATCAAAAGTTCAGAACCATTTTCTATCTCTCTCTCTCTCTCTCTTCCCCACGTTATCACGAATCCAAATCAAATTAGGTGATCCTAGCTCTATTATCACTTACCCCCCCCCTCTCTCTCTTTCTTTCTCTCTACATCATCTCCATTTGCTACAATAATCCATTTGGGTAAACCCATTGTCTCTGTCTCTCTCGCACACACCCTTATCAGGCGGTGTGTTTCTTTCTCTAGCTAGTTTCTCACTCATTCTCTATTTCTCTTTCCTTTTTTTTCTTTTACCTCATTCTCTATGTATTTGTTTTGATTGCAAATTTGCAATCCGTTCTCTCTAACTTTCTCTCATCTCTATTTCTTTGTTAGTCTCTCACCCATTTTTATTCTCTCTCTCTCTCACCATCATCTGGCCGTGAATCGTATGTTTGGGTCTATGCTTTCAATGATTGTCGATTGGTTTCCTTAATGGTCTGCCTATATGGTTTGGATCCTCGTCGATTGGTTTCCTTGATGGTCTTTGGGTTGGCAATTGCAAGATATATAGGTCTTGATCACCACCGATCAATGCTGCACCAATAGATGTCATCAATCTATGGGTTTTTATTTAAGTTATATTCTGTACATTTTTCTCAATTTACCATTATTTAAAATAAAATAAAAAAACTATGATTTGATTTCGATATATATATATATATATATTTTCTTCGCCGATGCGTAGTGGATCACTACTTGTAATTTTATTTTTTTAGGCCTATACATTTTTTTTTTTTAAAAATGGTTTTGAACTTTTTTTTTTTTTTTTTTTGGGTTGTGATCTAAGTTATTTTCTTTTCTTTTTGTTCTTTTTTGTTTTGTTTTGTTTAGTTTGGTATTTTGGGTTTGCAAGTAGATATTACAAAGTTTCTTGAACCTCACAATTTGATAAGGACTTTTTTTGGTGGTTCATTAGACCTTCATTTTTTATTTTCTTTTTTTCTTGTGCATTCGTTAATGGTTTTTTTTTTTTTTTTGGGTTTTGTTTTGTTTTTGTTCAAGCCCGCTTCTTTTTTAATTTTCCTTCAATTGAATCGTCTTTGATTCTCTTCTTTTTCTTGGTAATTTAACTTGATTATTTTCAAAAATCAAAGATTATATATGAATTCTCAACAAAATATGAAAATTATGCAACAGCAGCAATTTAAAAGTTCAATAATGCAATTCAAGTTTTTTATGATATGCGAATCCTTAGAAAATAATCAAAGATTATATGTGCTATTCAAAACTTTACTTATGCAATTCAAGTTTTTTTTTTTTTTGGCCTTTTAATCTAGGTTTTCATTTGTTTTTGTTCCAGCATGCATCTTTTTATTTTCATTCAATTGATTCGTCTTTGATTCTCTTCTTTTTCTTGCTAATTTTGTAATTCAAATAAAGATTTAAAAGTCTAATCATGCAATGCAGGCAGAGATTTAAATGTTTATGCAGGTAGAGATTTAAATGTTTAAACATAATTTGTATATATAAGTCAAGTTTATTGAAAATTATATACCAGACAAAGCACCAGAAGAAATGACACGCATTGAAGGCATATAGAAAACGCAGAAGAAGGAAGCAGTAGTTGTTCTTTCTTATGTTAGGGTTTTATGATTTTTATAACGTGTTTTTTTTATGATTTTTATAATGTGTTTCTATTTGTATTTATATGTTAACATTGTTAGGGTTTATATGAATTATAGTTTCCTTAGAATTCTTATTAAGGTATATGTTTTATATTACTATATTTCTTATATATGCAAAAGAGTAGTTGTGTATTTAAAAATTAAAATAAGAGTATATTAGTCAATCAAAAGTTTTTCTTATATTTATCTTTTTATAGGTAGTATAGATATAGATATAGACATAGATATATAGCAGCTGAGATTGGCTATATCTGTGACATTCTGTAGGATTCAGATGATCACAACCGTTCATAAATGACAAGCACTCTCGCGTAGCGCATGTGCTCCGAGTGGGTCCTTGGGCCTTGTCAGTGTCACTGGACTTCACGGATAATGAACCGGTTGGATTTTTAAAGCACTAGTTGCAAGAGTGTGAGTCACGCTTTCCGGTTCTGGAACGAGCATCATCGACCAAATCGGTATTATTCAGCGGCCACATTCGTTCATTCGCGAAGTGGACAGTTTGTTTGGTTATTTCGTCAAGAGTCTGAAGGTACGGAAAGATCATCCTTTTATGCTTATAAAAATTGTATTTTGTTCTTGATGGATTGGTGCTTGATGATATTTTCCACGTCTGGCTGGTTCGTCTTTGAAATTGTGAATTTCTTTCGGATTGTTTGACGTCTATTGGGTCTAGTCTGCCGGGTATTGTCAATCTATGATTTACTTATATTTTTCTAAAACATCATACTTCAGTCGATGCACCTGCTTGTATGAATCCCAGTTTATATTATTCGTGTTTTATGTACCTGAGTTTACTTGAAAATTTTGAGGAGTTTCTTTCTATTTGACTTCTCCACGTTTGGTTTTTTATTTTTTAATAACGTTTTTAGGGTTTAAATATGCTTCCATATCATTTTTTTTTTAAATAAAAAAAAATTATCTATGACATCATCCAGATCTTCTGTGAACTACAAATTTTATTTCTTCCATGTCTGGTTACGGTGGATTTTAAATCCCACGATTCACGACGATACACCATTTCGGTTGACGAATCACAGGTCTAGACCTAAGGTTGTTATCTGTTGAATTTTTCAATTATATTTTATAAATGCTTGTTCTCCCTTTTCTAACCCATTTGGGGCGAACTGGTATGGTTGGTGTATCGCACAAATTGGAGTTCAACCCCTTTTCCTTGTTTTTATTTATTTTGTTCTTCAGTTGGTCCGACTCACCAAGTCCATCTGGTAGTGTTTTTTTTTTTTTTTTTCATCCAAAATTTGTGATTACAATCTCCACAGCAAGCATTGGTAAGATTTATATTCTTTCTGCTCTCTCTTGGTCTTTTCCTTTTAATTTCCATATTTGTGACATAGTTATTTCTTAGATACTTTTGCTTAGGCGTTTCCTCTGAGTTTTCGTTTCAGTTTTAGCAGTAAATGCAATATCTCTTACAAATATGAACGAATAAGACTTTCTAAAAAATTAATTTGGGGTAAAAGAATTCAGCAAAATTGTAAGGATCTGCTTTTTGTGCTTTGAGTTTAGCATAATTCATCATGGCATCCAAGTTATCTCTTTTCATTTTCTAGGTTTATTTATTTAATTTATATTATATTTATGATTTTTTTTCTTTTAAAAAAAAAAAAAAAAACTTTAGGTGAAAAATAGTGAAGTGTAATGGATACTGGAGGCAACTCTCTTCCATCGGGACCTGACGGGGTTAAGAGAAAAGTGTCATATTTCTATGACCCTGAGGTCGGAAATTATTACTATGGGCAGGGTCACCCTATGAAGCCTCATAGGATTCGAATGACACATGCTCTCCTTGCCCACTATGGATTGCTACAGCACATGCAGGTTCTAAAGCCCTTTCCTGCCAGAGATAGGGATCTTTGCCGGTTCCATGCTGATGATTATGTAGCATTTCTAAGGGGTATTACCCCTGAAACACAGCAGGATCAGCTGAGGCAACTAAAGCGATTTAATGTTGGCGAAGACTGCCCTGTATTTGATGGTCTCTACTCTTTCTGTCAAACTTATGCTGGTGGGTCAGTTGGTGGTGCAGTCAAGTTAAATCACTGTCTCTGTGATATTGCTATTAACTGGGCTGGTGGCCTGCATCACGCTAAAAAGTGTGAAGCTTCTGGATTTTGCTATGTGAATGATATTGTCTTGGCAATCTTGGAACTCCTGAAGCAGCATGAGGTTGGTAAAATTTTAGTATATATAATTCCAGCTTTTTATTCTTTGTTTTCTACCTTTAACATGCCTTACCAGTATTAATCTAGTGTTAGTTACCATCTGCTTCATGTAACCAAGTCCCCACTCAAGGATGTTTTTTGCCCTGTTGTATCATTCTGCTTATGTTGTTCTCATCTGTGTTGCAGCGTGTTCTATATGTTGACATCGATATTCACCATGGGGATGGTGTGGAGGAGGCCTTCTACACAACTGACAGGGTCATGACTGTTTCATTCCATAAATTTGGAGATTACTTTCCTGGTACAGGGGATATACGCGATATTGGATATGGCAAAGGGAAATACTACTCGCTCAATGTTCCATTGGATGATGGGATTGATGATGAGAGCTACCATTTCTTGTTCAAACCCATCATCGGGAAAGTGATGGAAGTTTTTAGACCCGGTGCTGTGGTCCTCCAGTGTGGTGCTGACTCTTTATCTGGGGACAGGTTAGGATGCTTCAATCTTTCAATCAAAGGTCATGCAGAGTGTGTCAGATATATGAGATCGTTCAATGTGCCACTTTTGCTGCTTGGTGGTGGTGGTTATACGATCCGAAATGTTGCTCGTTGCTGGTGCTTCGAGGTATGGTATTTGTATTTAAGTAAACTGACATCATTTTTTGTAAGTTTTTAATTTGATTGATTAAATTACCGAAAATAAGTGAAATGTAGTGTCACTAAGGTCTGTGGTGGGATGCCAGATCTCTGTAGTGCAAAAAGATTCTCCCCACACCAGGCAACGGAACCTTGAACCTGGTTTTGTTATTAGTATTCTAATTTGTTTGTCTAGGATACGAACCGGAGGTGTTTGTAGAGATGATCTCGGGGAACTGTGTCAGATCAAAGTTTTGACAGGTTAATTAATGGGAAACTGAATAGTTTTGCAACATTCCTCATTATTTATATTTTATAGCTAATTTTTTAGTAAACATTTTTCTGCAATTACTAGATTTCGGAGCACACATGTTGCGTGTGCAAAAAAAAAAAAAAAAAAAAAAAAAAAAAGTGACAAAGATCTTTCAAAAAATAATATTGACAAAACTATAAAGAATAAAAATTTGAATTCAAATTCAAAACAAAAACTAATATTAAGTGGTTAAGGAGAGAGAATGGGAGGGTAGTTATGATAGAGGTTGGAAGAAGTAACATTCACGGAAGGGGAATAAGAGGATAGTGGGTGGTTAAGTTTGAGTTAATTTAAGATTCCTTACTTAAAAGACGTTTGTAACCCCGTTAACCTATATCATATTTAAAACTGTTAGGGACTTTTTAGTAACCCACCCCGTATATCCAACCAAAAGCCCAAACGTTTTCTATATTAGTCTAGATGATGCTCTATTTAGTTTAGGGCATCTCAGCTAAATTATGTTGTGGAGCTAGTTTTTATGTGCTACTTATGTTCTCTCCTTTCCTATAAAATCATTGAAACAGAATTAATGATTGGTTATCTAGAAGATTAAAATGGAGCTAAAAAATATAATTCAGGATTGTCATGATTGGGGGGTTAAACAGCTCTTCCCTTTTCAATTCAGGAATTTGGATGAAAGCTATTCCAATAGCATCAGGTAGTGTGGTTCCTGTGTTATTTGTTGTGAGACCATATGATGTGGATCTTGAATTAGCTTCTTTTTAACTACTCATATTAAATTGCTTAAAATATGAAAATCTGGGTAGAGTGCATATACTCTCTGTGTGGTTGGTTGATGAGGTTTTTTTTTTTTGTTTTTTTTTTTTTATTTTATGAAGTAAATATGTATTAGAAAGGGGCGAAGCCCAAGCATATAAGTTGGTTGATGAAGTTTTTACAACCTTCTTTTTTTTTTTTTTTTTTGATCAGCAACAACAGAAGATTTTATTAATTATAGAAAAGAAGAAGTACAAAAGGAGGACAAGACGTCCACCTAAAGCAAACAAACAACAAAAACAAAAGAGAACCAGAGATTAACTCAAGACAGCCCTCCAATCAGATTTTAACAAAAACGAAGGAATATCCCCCATATCCTTAGAAGAATGAGCCCAAAAAGAAGCAAGAAAATGAACCCTATCCCACAAATAACTCAAAGAGAACTCCTTATCCTCAAAAATTCTCCCATTCCTTTCAAGCCAAATAACCCAAAACAAAGCAAAAAAAGCACACCTCCAAAGAGTGACAGCCTTCTTACTCTTACCAAAACCCCAAAAATCAATGTCAAACATTTTACTAACACAATCCGGCACTACCCACAGCTCCTCACCCCAACCAAACAACTTACTCCACATCCATCTCGCAACGGAGCAATGCAAGAACAAATGATCTATACTCTCCTCTGCTTTCCTGCACATAACACACCACTGAGGCCGCACAAATAAAGAAGGCCTCCTTTGAGACAAGTCATTAGTGTTGATTTTCTTGTGAACAACAGTCCAAGCGAACACCTTAACTTTAAGAGGCACACAAGACTTCCATAACCTCACAGAAGGAAAAGAATATGAAGAACTAGAACACTCGATCAACTTATCAAAATAAGATTTACAAGAAAAATTTCCAGAATTATCAATGGACCAAACCCTCCTATCAGGGACAGCCAGATTCAAAACTACCCCTTCCAACAACAACAACAAAGATGATAACTCAATACTCTCCCTATCATTAAGATTTCGCATGAAATTGAAATTCCACCCAAGAGAATGGTCATTAAAAGACATCATGGTAGAAATGGAAACATTGTGAGACAAAGAAAGACGATACAAATGAGGAAACAAATGGCAAAAAGAAGAAACCCCTTCCAACAATCCTCCCAAAACTGCACTCTTTCCCCATTACCAACACACAAGGACGTTAGACCCAAAAAATTTTCCAAACCCTGTGAGATAAATTTCCATGGAGATCTGGCCAAAATTCTGGACCTAGCTTGAGCATCCCAACCATTAGCTAAAATACCATACTTGCTTTTAATAACAGCATGCCATAAAGACTCACTTTCCAAAGGAAACCTCCAAAACCATTTGCTAGTTAAAGCAATATTCCTCTTCACAACATTACCTATTCCCAACCCACCCTCAGATTTGGACCTAGATATGAACTCCCATTTAACCAAATGATCTTTCTTACCCTCCCCACTCCCTTCCCACAAAAAATCCCTCATCATCTTCTCTAAACCCCTAGCCACTTTTACAGGAATCCTAAACAAAGACAAAAAATAAGTAGGAATACTAGAAAGGACAGACTGAATTAAAATCAACCTACCGCCTCTATAGATCAAAGCTTTCTTCCACCCATCCAACCTTTTCCTAATTCTTTCCACCACTAGATTCCAAAAAGATTCAGAATAACAATTCCCTCCAAAGGCAAACCCAAATATATGAAAGGCCACTCACCAACAGAGCAACCTATCTTCTCAGCTAACCTTTGAATTTTAACCTCATCACAATTAATGCCTATCAACACACATTTTCCCAAATTAACTTTCAACCCAGAAACCATCTCAAAAACTTGAATTAAAAGCTGAAAATTTAAAAACTTACCTTCATTCCCAGATGAAAAAAACAAAGTATCATCCGCAAATTGTAAATGAGAAATTGAAACCCTATCCCTCCCAATCAAAAATCCCTCAATTAATTCAGCCTCTCTAGCCTTGTATACCAATCTACCCAAAACATCAGCTACCAAAATAAACAAAAAGGGAGATAATGGATCTCCTTGCCTCAATCCCCTAGACGCTTGAAAAGTACTTCCTGGCTTACCATTAACTATCATTGAAAAGTTAACAGAGGTCAAACACCCAAATATCTATTTCCTCCATTTCTCACCAAACCCCTTTTTCATCAACACAAAATCCAAAAAATCCCATTCCACATAATCATAAGCTTTCTCAAAATCAATCTTGAACAATAAGCCTTCCTTCTTCTTCACTCTATACTCTTCCACTGCTTCATTAGCAATTAAAGACAAGTCCAAAACCTGATGCCCCTCCACAAAAGCACATTGAAATTCTGCAATAGTAGCAGACAAAACCCTCCTCAATCTAATGGATAAAACTTTTGCTATAATTTTGTACAAAGATGTAACCAAGCTAATGGGCCTAAAGTCCTTGATCTTAATGGAATCACCCTTTTTAGGAATTAAACAGATGAATGTGGCATTGGTACACATTAACAACACCATTTTCAAAAAACTCAACAAAAACCTTAAGAAGATCATCCTAAACCACATCCCAACAATCTTGAAAAACTGCCATAGTAAACCCATCAGGACCAGGAGCCTTATCCCTGCAGCAATCAAATACAGCCTGCTTGATTTCCTGGAGATCAAAAGGTTTTTCCAAACTTTTCGCACACCTAGCATCAATTGGAGCTCAAAACAAACCCTCTAATTTCGGCCTCTCCCTACCCTGAGATGTATAAAGAGAAGAAATAAACCTTACAATCTCATTTATAATCACCTCTTCATTATCCGACACAACCCCATTCTCCAATTCCAATTTATTAATCAACTTCTTTTTCCTATTTCTATTAGCCACCCTATGGAAGAACTTAGTATTACTATCACCTTCCTTTAACCATTTAACTCTAGCCTTTTGAGCCCATAAAATTTCCTCCCTAAAAGTAATCTCCTCTAAATTCTCCATCAAGTCCCTCCTTTGAACCCTTTGGAAATCATTCAACTCCCCAGCCTCCTCCAAACGATCCAACTCTTCGACCTTTTTTGAGATGGAATCTTTAGCTCCCCTAATATCACCAAAAACCTCTCTATTCCACACTTTAAGCTTAAATTTTATTGCCTTCAACCTTCTCATAAATTTAAAACCTTCCCAACCCCTAATAACACCCTCCTTCCACCATTCCTCAAAACTTCTCTTAAACAAATGATGCTCTAACCACATATTCTCAAATCTAAAAGGAGAAAGACCCCGAGAAAACAACTCACAGTCCAACAAAACTGGCCAATGATCAGAAACCACTCTAGATAAAGCAACCTGCCTAACATGCAGAAATAACTCTTCCCAATCAAGAGAAAATAAAAACCTATCAAGTCTACAACAAACCGCATTCTCCTGAAAATTAGACCATGTAAATCTCGCATTATTCAAAGGAACATCCCTTAAAAGACATTCTCCGATAAAATTATTAAAATCCCTCATACTCCTAGTAACTCTTCCCCCACCAACCTTCTTATCTAATATCCTAATCACATTGAAATCCCCACCCAAAACCCACTTTGGACTACACAAACCATAGAGACTAAACAATTCTACCCAAAAATCCCTCCTGATTCTAGGTGAATTAGGACCATAAATACCTTAAAACCACCAATTAGAACCATTAAGCGATTTGAATTTAACAGAAAGTGAAAACCCCCCACAAACCACCTCTAAAGCTGAAACCACTCTCTCATCCCATGAGATCAAAATACCTCCCGACCTACCACAAGATGGCAAAAAAGACCACCCTTTATACCTAGAACCCCAAATACTCTTAATAATATTCCTATCAATGACTTCTAACTTAGTTTCCTGAAAAACAATAATATCTGGTTTATGTTTTCACAAAAAATCCTTTAAAACACTCCTCTTTCTCTTCGAACCAAGACCTCTCACATTTCAACTAACCATCTTCATTTAGAACCTACACCACCCCTACCAACTTTACTTGCACTAGGCCCATCATAGTTGATGTCTGATCAAAGACCTCTCAAACTCCCTAATACCTTTCCTAGAAACCCCCACCGAACCCTCTCTCATCCTCGAGATCCCATTACCTTTACCTACCACTCTACCCTTCTTTTTAACGAGAGTCAAATTCATCCTTCCTATGAACTCTTTCAACTGACTCCACCCTACCTTGTCAAGATTAAAGGAATCTAACTCACTAGACTCGACACCCCATTCTCTACTCTCACCACCCAAATTCTCTTCTTCTATAAACACCTCCACCATCTGCTGCTCCTCTACTGCACCCTCATTCTGTTGAACTAACAAAGGCTCAATGTGTTCCCCTTGCAAAACTAATTCTTTACCCACACTATTATCAAAAATTTCGTTATGGCAAATAGCATTTGGAAGTACGTCAATACTAGGAGAAGAAACACCACCAGAAACCATCTTCAAACTATTCTCAACAGGGCCTGAATCACAATCTGGACCAACACCCTCACCAACTAACCTCAAAGGAAAAAATTCTTTGGAAACCCCCGACTCTCTCCCTTCACCCTTCATGGAAGTTGCCAAGTGCCCCTCAAAATTATCAGCGTTATTAACATGGACAGGTTCAAGGGAACATAACTTTGGTCTTGAATCAGAAGGAAGACCAACCTCATTTGCGAACAAAAAACCTTTCCCGTCCCTTGCCGGTGAATCCTTATCAAAGTCTGACTCAGTCACAGTGGACTCAGAACCTTCCGATTCACCCTCGCCCTCTTCAATGCTTCGATAATCGTCGACAGAATCCTGTGCAAACCCAAATTCTCCCAAAGATTCAACCTCGACAGACTCATCACCACTACTGTACCCATTTTTCTTCAAAATTGCCTTTGAGACCTCCTTTATCTTCTTCTAATCACCCATCGACGCGGAAAAAAAAATTCCCCAGAGCGATATGAGGCTATTTGCCTCGAGAAACCCCACCAGAAGCACCGCTGCACTCGCGATCGACTCCAGCGTTACGCCTCATCTCCTGCGACGACCTCCCTGTATTAGGAAGAAGATCATATGAGAGACCCTTCCCCTCACGTGCCCTAAGAATGGGCTGAGACACAGCCCTCATTTTTTGCTCAAAAACTCGGCCCAACTTCCTATTCTTTGTCACTGGCCCATCTAAAAATGACTTGGATAATAAAGGTCCACATCTTGACCCAGGGCATTCTTTACTGTCATTAGGCCCAATAGGACCACCAAGCCCAATTTCATTTCTTACTGATACCATTGCCGCCCCAACCACCCCAGTTTCCAATACAACCACCTCAGAAACATCACCCAACTGATCATGACTGACAGCATTTAATATATCTTTGTAAGACCTTTGGGCTTCTCTTGGTGCATTGGTAAATCTACCCTTGGCATCCCTTGTGGCTCTAAACCCCTGACACAATTCTTTGCCACGTGGTCCAAAGGCCCTATATTCATCATCTTCAACCTTCCCTCTCGTGCACTTAGCATCTGTCCTACCATCCTTCTTCAACCTCCATTCCCAACCATCACACCACCGTTTCTGATTAAAATTGGGCTTTAAAAAAATACTACTTGGACGCCGAAGTGGCCACACACGCACCATATATTTCTTATCTCCTACTTGGATATCTAAAAAATTGGAGAGGAAGCATTCTTTCAAACCTTTAACTTTGATCCTAGCATTGAAGAGATTATCCAGGTACAGAGTTTCTCTATCAACTTCTATTAACCCTCCAAAATTATCAGCAATTTTAGAGAAAACCTCCCATCTCCACAAGTGAAATGGAAGGCCTTCAATGGCAATCCACCCTGCATTAGAATAAAAACGCTTGCTTTTCATAGAATTTATCTCTGCCTCCCCCTCTTCCAGGACAACCTTCAACTCACTTTTTAGAAAAACTCTCCCCAAATTATAATGAACTTTATCAACATTATTACAAAAGAAAATTGCTTTGTTAATCTGAAAAGGCATTGGCAACAGATTACATTCTAACAATTTACATAACTCTGCTTGAATCATTGCCCAAGAATCAGAAAGCCTCTCCCTTTCACAAACAAAAGCTTTCATCCAGTCACCCTCCAGCCTAGCGTGGGCTCTGCTGGCAGAAGCATCCTTCTTCACTTCAGCAAAATCAGGAGCACGATCGCCGGAATCAACCATCTTTTCTGCAGCAACAACACTTCTATCGATCACGTTCTGCCCCGCAAGCTTTGCGGAATCAAACTGAAGGCAATTCTCGGGGTGACAGCAAGTTGGAATCAATTGATTCCAACTTGCCGTCACCCTGAGAATTGCCTTCAGTGATAAACTGAGCAAACAGCCTCCAACCCTTCCGATCAAATCCTTCTGGAATAGCGATGAATCTGCTGCTACCAGTCCTGGTAATTTCTGTCAATCTTCCAAATCTGCCATATCTATTCTGCTGTTGCTCCAAAACCAAAGTGCTCTTAGGACCCCTGAACTTCCTAACCCATCCAACATGAGCATTTCCGCAGGCCATATCTAACAAACTCCTATGCAACCAATTACTGCTATCCAAATCAAGGTAAATAGAGATTCGCATACCCCTTCCATTCTCAGAAATTTTCAGAAACTCATCATTATGACCCATAAAAAAGAAATCAAAAGTCTTTTGATCAATACGTAAGAACTTGCCAGACATGTTGAAATAAAGTAATACCAATGCAAAATCAAAAGAAACCCAGAGGTAACGATGGAGAAGGATAGAAGAAAAGAGAGAAAAAGAAGAAGAGGAGATGAACAGACAACGACATTCTAGCCGCTCCCTAAACCCTACACATCTTTTCTCTATCAAAAGACTGGATGCACAATAAGATGCGCTCTTTTTTACAACCTGATCCTGAAAATATGTAAACGCATTTGCTCTTTTTTCCTGCAATTATGATGTATGGAAAGATGCCTAGTTTTGTTTCATGGAGCAAAATCACCATCTTATACATTGAAGTTGGGAAATATTAACTTTTTGGTTAATACAGCCATAAAATTATATGAGTAGTTATGCTTCTTAACTTAGATTGGAACTCTTCGAAGTTATGCTATGTAATTTATAACCTTTTTCTCCTTGATTATCCAACCTCTGGTTAGTATTTTAGTAGCATTGAGGGAGCGAAGTTGAATTTTTAGCGGAAGGTGGAAATAATTAAATTATAATATATATATATATATATATATATATTTGACATATGATGCAATTGCCAATCTATCTTGAATCTGAATCATAGTGTACCTCATCACAAGGCAAAAGGGCTTTATTGTTCATTACACATTTACACTCAATCAGATAAAGAAAAATTGTTTGACTAGTACTACTCAATTCCCTTAATTATGTTGGTGAGATTATGGCAATGTCTGCTATACAGAAAGTACTGATGTGGTGCATTCTTATTGATAACAAGTAGGCATTTTGATGATTACAACCAAAAAAAGGAAAGGATGAAGAGAAGAAAAGATGAGTGCAGAGGGGCCTAACCCGTTAAAATTTCTTATTGTTGTTAGATAATTGAAGAAGCAATGTTTGGGGTATTGAAGGCAAAAATTAGTTTCAAAGAATGTTGACAGTGAAGTGATGGAGCTTGGAAAATCCGTAGGTGGAAGGGATACTTTCTAATGTTGGTTTTTAGAGGAAAGGCCTTGGCTTTCTTATCTTTAACTAAAGATATGACTATTGACAAGCTGGATTGGTGAAGTGGAATTTGTTTTGATGACATCAAATAATTGGGCTAAGGCATTTCTGCTTAATTGATTAATTTTGTTCCTTGGTTGATTTTATATTAACCTTTTTTTCTTTTCTTTTTTTAATTTTTTTTTTTCTCATCACATGGTTCTTTCAAAAACCATGGAATTATTTCTTTTACAATTCTTTTATGTAGATCATAAAGTCCTAGAGTATAGATGTTGTGTATTGGCAAATTCCGGTTCCAAAAACCCCGTGTTGTAAACTTGGAATTGCCATGTCATACCATGTGTTTGAGTTGTTCAAGCTTAAAGAAGGGGCCCCCTGATTTTGTCTTAGCGTGGCCAAGCTTTTCACTTGAATATGTCTTATGTACAAGGGTTAAGCCCTTTTGATTAGTTGCAATATAAATCTTTACCTTATCAAAAAAAAAGAAGATGCTATGCAGCGTGGTCCGAGCATCTTACCATTCAGGTGTGGTAAGTGACCTAGAGACCTAGGAATCGACCTTAGGTGGTTAGTTCTGTTCTTGGTAATTTATGTGGCAATTATGGTTAACTAAGGCTTAATTGTGTTTGGAATCCTTCCCTTTGGAATGAGGATCTTAAGGCCTCATCAAATGTTTGGCTTCAGGGTTCAAACGCCCAGTAGGCCAAGAGCTTTGTTTGCTCTCACGTTACTTCGCATTTGAATGTCAAGCCTCCACATTCGAACGTTGAGCATTTTGCTAACCGAGAGTTTCATCAACTTTCTGTGCACTCAAATGCCAAAGACCCACGTTGGAACGTTACTTGAGTGGGAAAGCACATTTCAGCTCTAATTGGGGCTCTTTTTGGACACTTTTTCCCCTTCATTAGTCCTAAGTATAAAAAGAACCTTATGCTACTTTTCATGTGGGATCTTGAGCATCTAAGCAAGAAGCAAGAGAGTGAAAGAGTGAAACACCTTGAGAAAACCCATGTTATGCCTTTGTTCTGCTCACTAGAAAACACCGAGCTTCCATTCATTCACCCATGGTGTCCATCTTCTAGTTCTTGTAGTTACCTTTCAAAGGTCATTGGTGAGATTTGGTGATCCATTTACATCACTTGTGTAGAGTTTGTCTAGAGGAGGAGTTTTGGTAGTCATATGGGCTTTATGGTCACTAGGCCACCAAGTTTGTGAGTCCCTGCATGCAAGCTAGCTGTGTTACACGGACTCGCCACTTTACCCCAAGGTACCTGTGTCAACACAACACGACACAGGTACAGGTATGGGATCCGTAGCAGATACAGCTTTGAATATTCGGACACGACTAAGTAGAAGAAGAAGAAGAAAAAAGAGAAGAGAGGGAGAGATTCAACTTGGAAGAAGAAGAAAGGAAGTGAGAGAGAGACTCGACTGGAAACAAAAAGAGAGGAAGAGAGAGAGAGAGAGAGAGAGAGAGAGAGAGAGGGGAGGGAGAGGAGGGATATACATACCACCTTGCCGGAGGTTGTCGTTGTCGTTGTCGCCGGAGCTTTGCCATCGTTGCCGAGAAGCACATCACAGTTGTCGGCAACTCTTCAGTGGTTGGCGGCTCTTCTTCTAAACAGATCTGAGGGTTTCTAAAAGAGAAACCTATATATATTTTCGTTTTTTAAAAATAAGCCCTCTTACTTTTTAAATTTCTTAAATTACCAAAACTTATATTACTATTTCAGCCCCTAAAATTAACTATTCTGACAATACCACATAAAATTAAAATGTTTTCAAATATACCCCCCAACTTAATTAACTTATATTATTTATATATATACATACACATTCACGTATCCCCGTTCCCGTATCCCATTTTTGGATCCTTTTTGGCCAAGTCCCTGTATCCTAAATTTAAAAATTTGACAAGTCCAACTCCTAGATACACACCCGCACCCGATACCCGCACCCGTACCCGTGTAACATAGCTTGCAAGTATTCTTCAAATAACAAATGTTTTTGGTGTCCATGGGTTTTAACCATTAAGGGTTTTTCCAAGTAAATCCTTGTGTTGTGTATAGTTGAATGTGTTGAATGATTATGCTATGCATGTTGTAGGTTTGTGGTAGATGATCCAGGTTAGATCCACCTTTGCAAATGAATCACACCTATTCACCCCCTTCTAGGTG
Source organism: Liquidambar formosana (assembly GCA_039720395.1). Lineage (NCBI taxonomy): Eukaryota > Viridiplantae > Streptophyta > Magnoliopsida > Saxifragales > Altingiaceae > Liquidambar > Liquidambar formosana. The sequence goes on along the minus strand of CM077823.1, from coordinate 44,257,740 downwards.
GTAAGCTTGCCTATTCTATGCAAAGGCCAAAGGTTGACACTTTACAAAATCATATTTTTCATAGATTCCACTGAACATGCCGACATTTGTCCTCCCAAATAGAGGAATAAAGGAATATTTATGTGAATTACCCAAGTTTAGGGCATGGGTGGCTTTCTTCCCCGCATCTCAATGTTGTTGCTGCTTTTGTTAGAAAGAAATATAGGACTTACTCTTCATAGTAAGATTTCCTCGAATCTGACTACTTTATTGTTAATTTTTTATATGTAAGGAAGACAGGAGTTGCACTGGGAGTAGAGGTTGATGACAAGATGCCACAGCATGAGTATTACGAGTATTTTGGTCCAGACTATACTCTTCATGTTGCCCCTAGTAACATGGAAAATAAGAATTCCCGTCAATTGCTGGAGGAAATAAGGGGTAAACTTCTTGACTATCTATCAAAGCTTCAGCATGCACCTAGTGTCCAGTTTCAAGAACGACCCCCTGATACTGAGCTCCCAGAGGTGTGTTTTTTTAGCTATTGATTCATTTGTTGTTCTATCTTCCATTTCCCATTGCATTTTAAGAATTGTTTGTTATTTATTTTTATTTTTATTTTTTTTACCAGTTAGGAAGACAATATTGTTTTGAGTTGTCATAGTATGATGGTGTTGTCTCTCCTATTTCCTTCTTATTAGTGGACAAGTGTCTCCTATTTTACTCTTAGTGAAATTTCTATGTACATACTGAATATGGTTGCGGTTTATAGAAATCTCTTCTGAATGAATTTTTGGAAAATAATATGTAATAAAGGTTCTGAATTGCCTAGTAAATGTAGGAAAACAAATGGAACATTATAATCTAATGACGGTTTGGGATTGGTGTGCAGGTCAAAAGATTCTGAATTTCCATTTTTTTTCCTCTTAATTTTTGGCAATCAGACAGAACATGTAGGAAAATTTTGGATGGCTTCATTTTTTTTCCCCCAATTTCTTGGGCACTTTATATTGCTGGTTGCATAGGTCAATAAATTTTTTCATTTTTTTTTTTTTTTTTTTTTTTTTGGGTTCATAAGCCCAACAGGCCCTTGGGTCCCCTTTCCATATCCCCTCCCCTCTAACAAATATGAAACATGGGTATCAATGCACTTCCCTGTGCTTGAACCCAAGGTCTATCTCCAACTAGTGGAGAGCACTAACCACTAGGACATAAATTTTATTTTTTAAAAAGGTTATAAGTTCCTCTTTTTGAATAAGTAGTAATTGAAAGGGAAACCGATAAGTTGTATATGAATTTATCATCGTAGTGGAGATCTTGTCTGGCTGAAATGTTTCTTTAATGATACTTTCTGTGGCTGTCCATGCACTGTGATTGCATGGTCTTAACTTTTAAATGGAAAAATAATAAGCTCTAGCTCAAGCAGCTTCTATTTCCTGTTAATGTAATATCTTGAGTGCTTTATTTCTGAGGAGATACTATGGAAACTAAAGCACTCCAACTATTGCCCACTTGTATGATGCATCACACTTGCTGATCCTAAATAGTTGGGATTAGCCCTTGTTGAGTAAAATTGATTTTGAGTATTATATGTTCGATAATATTCAGGCAGATGAAGATCAAGATGATGGAGTTGAGAGATGGGATCCAGATTCTGACATGGACGTTGATGATGAACGGTATTTGGTTCTGTCCCCTTGATTCATTTTCTTGATGTCATATATCTTCAAGTTTGCATTTGACTAACTTGTCATTTTATACAGCAAGCCTCTACCAAGCAGGGTAAAGAAAGAGGTTGTTGAAGCCTGAGCCCAAGGATCAGGTATGTCTTTTATATGAATTCTGCAGGGATTAAAAAATGTCACATCATCTTTGCTTCTCTATTTATTTATTTATTTTTTATGTCAGAAATGTATTTTATGTGTTCCACAGGGATTAATACATGTCAAATCATCTTTGCTTCTCTACTTATTAATTACTTTTTTAATTTCAGAGATGTACAAACTATGTTTAGTTAAATATTGACATTTGAAATTCTAACAAGATAATTACTTATTATAATGGAAGATTGTGGTGAGATCTAGTGAGGTTGATTTATTCCATCTTAGTCATTCAATTATTATGCTTTCAATTTCATCTTGTTTGTGACTACTACAAAGTGAACAATTTGAGTTCAATCCTACCTCATTCCAAGTAAAATTTAAAAAAAAAGTAATTCCATTTTCCATCACCAGCATCAATTACTACCTCCAGCACTCGATTAAAAATGAACGGCCTTTTTTGGGAGTACCACCATCACCATTATTGTCTCTAGTTTCACCACCTCCATCACAAGCACTGTTAAACACCTCTGCCAGATCTTTTGGCACCACCACTAATGTAGGACTTCAAGTAAGTGAAATTTATGGCTGGGAAATATTAATGGCTTATTCAATTTGATCATAGTGACTAGAATAATTGTTATACCAGAAATTACAAAGAGGTTGAAAAGAGGAGGGAAGGAAACATTTTTCATTTCAGGCCAGTTAGTTTGTAGGATTATTATCACTCTGAGAGAAGAAAGTTTTGAAGCTTTGAGAAGAATTCTAATTTAGTGGCAAATTATAGACTTCCTTAGTTCTTGGAAAAAAGAGAGGATATTTCGTCACCTATACATAGTTCTTCATTATTTAATCCTGCATTATTTACTGGTTGGCTAAGCTAGGAGTTGATCTTGGCAATAAATTGGGCGGGTTCCTCCTTGTATCAAAAAAAAAAAAAAAAAGAAAATCCTGCATTAATAAATTTTGATCCTTGAAATTAATTATGGCCATGTCATGCATATTTTACTATTAAATTAGATCTAAATGAAAAGACTTAAAAGTTAAAACAATTGATGTAACGTTATGGGAACTGAATAGTACCACAATAATAATGTGAACAAGTGACGCTAAAGTAATGAAAATGGTACTGAACAAAAATAGCCTAGTTAAGGTCCCCATGTGGCACCCACTTCACAATCTAACTAGTTTGCCATTTGGTTCTGGGGGTCATTGCAACGTTTTTTTCTCTAGTGTGTGCTGCCCCTGCCCTCTCATGATATATTAGTAGGAATCTACATATATAAATATTCTTACCTGTTCGAACACTATGCACCCTCTATTGAAAGGGATACCGTTACCCTTGAATGACACTAGTAATCACTTCTGCTTTCCTAGTCAATAATTTTAAAAGTTTGGGATTGGGGGATTTGCTTCAATCATTTCGTGATTGTGGAGATTTTTTATTCTGGCTTGTTTTTTACTCAGGAGGATCAGAAAGGAATCACAGAGCATGCTAGAGGTTTCAATGCAGCAACAGAGGAGACTGCATGCTCAAAGGTGAAGAAATTGTCATGATCACCCATAAAATAAATAAGCAAGCATAATATGACCACATGCATAGGAAAATCCTTCATCACTTGATAGTTTTATTATTATTATTATTATTATCATCATTGTTACTTATTGGTTTTGTTTGACATTGGTATTTGCAGGCTTCAGATGTGGTTTCTGTGCCGATCGATGAATCAAGTGTCAAAGTTGAACAAGAAAACATGAACAAACCATTTGATCAGCCTGTTCAGATGTTCCCGTAATCAGGAGCAAAAATTTGTTCTCATTACACTAATGCCTACTGTATGTTGTTAATTCGGCCTTGCTTTCTTGTGGTACAAGAAGTCTTATTTATTTAGTGAGTGGTCCAGACTTTTTATCTCTGGATGAACAAGAAACCCGGAGGAGCTGTCTCCAAAATTTGCCTCTTGGAAATATGCAGAGTTTAATATTTAGAGTTGATGTAAAATTGGATACAAAGCAAGGAAAATGTGTTCGTGGTGGTTGGACCTTGAAAACACACTCTATTTATGGGAACGTTCATTCAAGTTCTGATAGTTTTAGTTCTTATGTCAATTGGTCATCGAACATTGATGTTCTAAACAACTGTCCTGTTACATTTTATTATAATCAATCCGTTCTTCTCTTACAGCTATAATTTAGATGATATAGTTGACTAATAACTTCTCATGAAAAAATAGTTGACTTGATAATGACGATTTTAAGGAAAATGCTATGAACAACTCTTAATTACAGCACCTAACATGATATGAGTTGGTTGACAAAAATATCATCAAAGTAATTTAGTATCGCCTCAAAAGATCTATTGACATGTCAAATTTTGTCTATATAATACTGTGTTGTGGTATAACATATAGCATTTGCTCTAATTTAACTAAAAGAAGAAAATCACTTCAGAAAGGAACCATTCCCTTCTTATTCGCTAATTTAACTCGTGGAATAAAAGTGGTAAGACTTCCTCCATTTTTTTACGTTCATCTTTCTCCTATGATCACTCCTTGAGCTACCATTCCCTTGCACGTGAAATAATGGACCATAATGTGGGCCATTTAACTTGTTAAACAGTGGTCCCATCATTCAACGAAAGAATATTTTATATTTTATTTCTTATTAATAATTTATCCTAATAATTTGCATAATCATTCTTCTAGATGTGCGATGAGGGAGAATTCCGATCAAATGAAATTGTGGAGCTAACCGAGCTACATGTAAAGTGAGATGGTGCAAATGAAATTTCCGAGTCGTGGTCTTAATTGGTATGACAATTCAAAATGGTTGTTGGGATAGGCAGGCAACTGGGGAAAGCCTCAAATACTATTGATCTACAAGCTATCAAGAAATGGGTTGTTCGTGGCCAAATTCAGGAAATGGATTGTTGAATGAAGACATTTGAAAGAGAAAATCCTCCACTTTCCAAACATTTTGCAACTCTTTAATATAGGGTGAGATTTATATGGATCCCAAATGAGATTATAGGCCCCCACTCTACATGGGAAAATTGAAAGAATGATTAAAAAATTGAGAAGAAAAACGCTACTCCAACAAATGTGACAATATTTGTCTTTTTTTCTGCATATTTAAACCATTATGTGTTCCACTATCCCATCATAATTATGTGTCCTGTCCGAACAGGAAAAGTACCCTTCAAGGACATTTCTTTGGTGTGTGTGTTTTTTTTTATAAATATTCAATCCCACTTTGTTTTTTCTTTTCTTTTACTTTTTCATTTGGCGAGTCCTTTACTCATTTTTCATTTGGTGAGGCCGTGGAGCGCATTTCTTTTCCGTTTGGTGAGTTCATGGGCATTTTTACTTTGAATTTTGTGAGTTTGCCTTGGTATAGTTTTACAGTTTGAGCAAACCAATAGAGCATCACTCGTGTGCTGTGTGTGGTGTCGGTGGCCTAATTTAAAAGTAATAAATACTAAAGAGGTCACTGTCGGGGGAGTTGCTCGACATCTCAATTATTGATTGAAGCTGTGGTCCCTTTTTCTTACTGCCTACTTTCCACGGCCTAGAGCGGAAGACCCGTCGACGAGTGTGGCTTACATTGGCCAGTGATTGCCATGTTCTCAAAATCGGAATGTGATTGAAATCCACTGACACCTATGAAATACTGGACTGGAATTTGAATATTTAAAATATTCAAATAATATATACCTACTATATGAATCCGATTAAGTGATCGTGTTTAATTTAAAATTAAATAATTCAACAAATTTTACATAATATTAAAGATATAAATTTATTCCATAAAAAAAAAACAAAACAAAACAGAAAAAAAAGTGATATAAATTCATTACCTTAACAAATAATAATAAAAATTCAAAGTAATGGCATTATGAATTTCTATGAATTGATAATGGCATTAATGGCATTTCATAAATTTCTAAGAATTAATCTTATAATATCAAATATGGAAATGTTTCTAACTTTTTTAAATATTATAATTTAAGATGATAAGTTTGTACTTTTAATATTAGGGGGCTTTGGCCACAAGTCCAAATTTTAAGACCTATGTGAGCATCGATCCCTTAAAAATTCTTGTGTAGCCCTGGGTCCACTAAGTAATCCTTAGAACTAAAATACCTTCCTATGTACTATATTCACACTCTCAATAAAAATATCACTCCCTCTCTTTCTCCCCATCCCTCTCCCTCTCCCTCTCTTTCTTTTTCTTTTTCTATCTGAAAGTTTTTTTTTTTTTTTTTTTCACTCCATCAAAACTTGTGATGCCAAAAGTCATGGTGGCAGACAATGTAACTGCTCACCCAAGAAACCCCCATTTCTTTACAAAAATGGATTTGGTGCATTTAGTCACTTTAAATGCACTGTAAAGTTACCGTGTAATGAGCGACATATGAAGAGAATTGAGATTAGAAGGCTAAGATTGGAAACAACTATTTCATGCCGAACTAATCTCAACCCTCCAATCTCAACTCTCTCCACATGTCGCTCATTTCACGGTAACTTTTTTTTTTTTTTTGTAGAATGGGGGGCAAAGCCCAACAAACAAAAGAAACTACATCGACCTAGGACTAGTAACTCCCATCATATCATTACAAATACAATCTAAAACTTCAGAAGGGGGATCTCTAAAGATGGAGACACCATAAGAGAGGTGGTGGCTACAGTTGGCCAGATAGTCTGCAAATTGATTACCTTCCTTGAAGTTGTGTTCCACAACACACTCCCAATCTCTACGGATAATTCTGTTACAAGCATCAATGAGAGACCTAAAGGGATGGGACACCTCAGTCTCATATCTCATAAAATTCACAACAACAGCAGAGTCAATGGCAACAATGACTTTACAAACTCCTTCTTCCCAAGCAATTTTCAGGCCATGAAACAGGGCCCAAAGCTCAGCCCTAGTAACAGAACACACACCAATATTAACATTGAACCCCACAATCCATTTTCCTGCGTCATCCCGAAGGAGACCTCCCCTAGTAGACTCCCTTGGGTTCCTACGCGAGCTACCATCAGTGCATTTAAAGTGACTAAATGCACAAAATCTAAATCCCTTTTTTTACTATTTGAAGTCGATCAGATCTGCAAATTTGCTACTCAAGAGATGGAGACATCCAGATCTAAAGTTATCACCCAAATTTCTTGTTTTTCGACAAAGCAAGTGGTGTGCTGAGAAGAAACCTCTATTTTTCTTAATGAAGGAGGATGTTCAATCATCGGGTTTGACAATGTGGTGGCTCATTGTCATTATTTAGCGCTCCAAATCTGAGGAACATGATTTGAGCACGTAATGACAATTTCAAAAAACATTGATGGCAATTGAGGGTTAAGATAAGATGGAGAACCACTAATCTTTCTCCTCTAAAGGTATTTGCTGACTAAGACTATTAAGCTTATAAATCCAATATGCTATAAGTTACCCATCCCAACCTGTTAGCAACTTGAGGGGATGGCGATATCTTTACTGATTTCACTTCAAGAAATTAAATTTAGTCTCAATCACTTAAATTTAACACTTTAATAAGTTGAATTTAGTCACAAACATTTAGATCAAATTGTTTTTATGGAATATTATAGTTAGATTATATAAATATTCAAGATATAATCATATTTTTTAAAACAGTTACATGTAAATGTTTAACAAAATTTACTTCAAATAGTTAAAATTAGTCATAATCACTTTAATTTAATTGTTTTAATAAATTAAATTTAGGTACAAACACTTAGATTTAATCGTTTTCATAGAATATTAAAGTTAGATTATGCAAATATTCAAAAATCTAATTTTTTTTTTTTATTTTTTTTTATAAACAGTTGAATGGAATTGTGTTTTATATATTCAGTTAATGTAACTGTTTTATTTTTATTTTTATATTTTTCATAATTTCATATTCATTATAGATCTTATTTTAAAGGTCTCGGCGAATAGACTTTAAAATCATAATTTTTTTTTAAAAACCCGTGGATAGATTGAAAGTTATACTATTTTAAAGTTTGAAAACAAAAAATAACAACTTAAAGGTATATTTGATTTCATATACTTAAGACTTAAACAAATACACAACTGTTTTACCTAAAAGGGATTTATGGCAGCATAAGTTTTTCTCATGGACTTATGCCTCTATAAGTTCCATAAAGTGGACTTTTCCCTTAATAGTATGTAAAATTTATTAATTTGTTTAATTTTGTATTGAACACCCAAGCAAGCCTAAGGTTGTTTATCGATTGAGAGAAATGAAGAAAACGAGAAAAGAAAAGAAAAAAAATGAAAGAGAAGATAAGAGAAAATAACTTTCTCTCCACCCTATTTAGTTAGTTAGACCTCATTAAAAAAGAGAAAACGAGAGAAAATAATGACAATTACATTATTACCCTTTTTATATATATTAAACAAAAATTGTATAGGCGTATATTTGTCATTTCATCACTTATTTATTCATTTTCTCTCTATTTTTGTTTAAATCTTTCCAATTTGAAAAAAAAAATTAAAAATTTTAGTTTCTCTCAATTTCTCCCCATTTCCTCTACCTTTCCTCACAACTTAACAATCCAATAAAGTGATGGGTATTGGGTAGAGACTAGAGAGGACGATCCTATTATGGCACTAGCACGGCTAGGTGTTATTGGACCGTAAATGCGGAGCCAAACTCTGCTAGCTAGTGTCCCATGGAGAATGGCTGGTTGTCACGTGTTATGTGCCTTTGCATGTGTCACCCAGGTCATGAATCTTCTCCTTTTTTTATTTTTTTGATTTTTTCGCCTGGAAATTTTTTCTCTTTCCCAAAAAAAAAGAGAAAAAAATGGGTGTTCCTGTAGATCTCAAACAAAGAATAACCACCGAGTATTCTTGCACTTCTGTGACTTGACAGGCTTTGGGGTTGAGGGAAAAGGATGAAAGAACGGAAGAGATGAAGCCGGCCACATAGACTTGTTCTGTTACCACCCCCCCTCTCTCTCTCTCTCTCTCTCTCTTCCCCCCCCCCCCCCTTTTTTTTTAAAAAGTGTCAAAATGTCAATAAGCCTAAGTTGTACAAATTTAACAGTCTTATACTATGTTTGTTTAACTGAAATGAAATAAAATTCATTTCAAATAAAAATATTTAGATAAAATAATTAAATAAAAATAAAATAAAATAATAATAATGAATTATAATAATATTTTTTTTGTAATATTTTTTTTAATTTTGGATTATTTTAAACATAAAATTAAATTTCATTTTCACCTATTTTATTTCAACCAAATAAACATGTCCTTAAAGTAATTAGACAATGAATCTTAATACGAGTGAGACTGAGCTCTATAAATCTGAATGAGTAAATAAATAAATCTCAATGAGTAATTAACTAAAGACTAAAAAGTAAGTAAAATGTCCCTCCATGTCCATGACAAGCAAAGGGACAAGTGTGAGAATCATGTGCCTTCCGTACTCTAGAGAGGGAGAGAGAGTGTGAGTGTGAGTGTGTGTGTGTGCGTGCGTGAGAGAGAGAGACACTTTTGGCCCAGGTGGCCTGGTGGCGTGGGCTACACAGAGGTCCATCACTCATTGTCTTGTGGACTATTTTGACACCATTGAAATGTTTAGCCTCAGCTCCGTCTCACCTTTTTTAAGAGTTATTATTAGAGGACTTACCTACCATCCTTTGGGGGTAACTACTGCCTTACTTAGGCTTTTTACTGTGATCAAAGGAAAGAAAAAAAGAGAGAGAGAGAGAGAGAGGGGAGAGAAGGGGGGTGGGTTGAGTAAAAATGTGGGTTTTTGACGCATTAGAAGTGTCGGCGGAGATGTTGATAAAGTTTGGAAAGGAGAAGCAGAAAGGGACATTCAATAATCAAATACTGCTGGCAATGATGTTGAGATTATGGGATTTTGTTGTTTAAATTAAATATGTCGATTAATATTTTATTTTATTTTATTTATGGTACGTATTATTCTAAGATCGGTGTGGTCGGTCTGTGACTCTGTGGTGTATAGTATATTTTTTTCGCAATTTCTTGCCGAGATGCGTTGGTCTTTCGCGATCAAGATGCTCTCGCAATTTTAAGGGAAGTGGGAATTCATGTTAATATGGTTCAATGCTAATTTATTTGAAGGTAGGGAAAGAGAGAGGGAGAGAGAGAGCTGTCTCTTCTCTTCATAGAGTTACGAGTATCGGGCGCAAATTAAACCAGGGGTTCAAAATCGATTCCCTCCCCCTCCCTCCTCCTCCCAGGTGTGAGATGTCTGTCAGTCAGTCAGTCAGTCAGTCAGTCAGATTTGTGGGGAGGGCTGTTTTCGCTTTCACTACTATTATTAACTGATTCTTCTTCAAAATCACAATCCCACTTCTTCTGCTACCGTCAGTTGGACTGAGGGGTGGGCAGATCTGAGAGACTACACACTCCGCCATCTTCATCCTGTTGGTCCTAGTTCTCGAGTGAGTGTATTGCAATATGGAGGCGAGTGCCGGTTTAGTCGCAGGTTCTCACAACAGGAACGAACTCGTCGTCATCCGTCGTGATGGAGAATCCGCCGTAAGTGTTTCTATAATAATTCTTAAGCACTAGTAGTAGTTGTTTTTGTTTATATGTCTATTTATTTATTATTATTCTGAGGGAAAGAATTCGTTAGATTGATTCGGCATAAATGTTTTTTTTTTTTTTTGGATTGCAGCCCAAGCCGGTGAAGCAATTAAGTGGGCAAGTATGCCAGATTTGTGGGGATGATGTTGGACTTACTGTGGATGGAGAGCTCTTCGTTGCCTGCAATGAGTGCGCCTTTCCCATTTGTAGGACTTGCTACGAGTACGAGCGCAGCGAAGGGAACCAGGTCTGCCCCCAATGCAAGACACGCTTCAAACGTCTCAAGGGTAATCTCCCTCTTCATTTTTTAGCATTGCCTTTGCTCCAACTTTTCTCCATCCATCCGCCTCTTGCTTTACCAGTTACCGAACCTCCCTCTTTATCGGAATTTCAGGTTGCGCCAGGGTTGAGGGTGACGAAGAAGAAGATGATGTTGATGACCTCGAGAACGAGTTCAATTTCGCAGGGAGGGATGCGCAGGATATGCAGTATATTGCAGAGGCCATGCTTCACGGCCACATGAGCTATGGCCGGGCTGGGGATGCTGACATGCCTCATGTTGTCAATACCATGCCTCAAGTCCCTCTGCTAACCAACGGCCACATGGTAACTCTTCACCCTGCCAAATCTGCTTGTCTTTATTCTTTTTCTGTCAACTGATATCTTGTGCTTCGCCAACTTCTTGACTGTGTACTTCTGTTCTACTCATCTCTCTCTCGTGATCGGAGTTCTTACCACATCTCTCTTTCATGTTCTCATCTTGTATTAATTTCTCATTGAAGAACTGATTGGCTTGTTGCAGGTTGATGATATTCCTCCTGAACATCATGCCTTGGTCCCTTCATTCATTGGTGGCGGAGGGAAAAGAATCCACCCTCTTCCTTTCTCAGATCCTACTCTCCCAGGTAGTTGGTTCTGCACACTTTAACTGCGTCTTTATTTTCATTTGCACATTCGCAATTCTTTGGTGCAGGGTCATCTGTCCCTCTCATATCCTTAACTATTCTTTGTTCAAATGAAGTTCAAACCATTAGTTGGGATTTTTTATTTTTTATTTTATAAAAAATCTGCAGTACAACCTAGATCAATGGATCCTTCCAAGGACTTGGCTGCTTATGGTTATGGAAGTGTGGCTTGGAAGGAGAGGCTGGAGAATTGGAAGCAGAAGCAAGAGAGATTACAGGTAATGAGGAGTGAAAACGGTGGCAAAGATTGGGACAATGATGAAGATGGGCCGGATCTACCCCTGTAAGTGCTCAAATTAACTTCTCCACATTTGATTTGTTTCCTATTGGGGACATTGCAAAAGTTGCTCTTCATGTTATCAAGCTTGCGCATACCCATTCTTTATGAACTATCGGGAATGAAAACTTTGTTTTTTGATAGGATGGAACGTATTCTCTGTTGACATACAATAAACTGATAATTAATGAAATACTTGATACTTCTAGTCAATTAAGTGATTGTAGCAGCTGGATCAGCGTTGTTAGAGGCTCAATGTGTGCTTAGTGCTGAGGTCTCCTATTGCCTAGGCATTAGGTGCAGAATGAGGCATGAGCCAAAGCAAATTGAGGTCATCAACATGAAGCTTGCGCGAGGTTGTCTTTTTTGACTGCCCAACATACAGTTCCATAAGGCATGGTTGGTCTTCAGTTTGGTCGATATTTGATTATCACACAACACTCTACTTGCACTTCCCAATTTCATTCATCCAGTTTTAATTTTGTCGGCAATGTCTGCTTTAATCTTTCCCTCGGGTGATCAATGATGGCAGAAACAGTCTCTTCTTGGTTTCTATAGGAAATCTGTTTTTACTGGTCCCCACATGTATTAGATATATTGTCTTAGTTTTGCTTATCCAAAAACGTCTAATTTCTAAAGCATTCTATGTAACTTCAACTTCGAAATTACTAGTACTCATTTTCGTCAAATAAAACTATACCATAAACTTACAATATATACATCATGCAATCTCTTTTTGGATATGTAGAGTGATTTGATCACACCATGGGCCCCTTTTGGATATTCCTAGTAAGTTTGTTTATGACTAATCTAAAAAGATGCGGGCACACTACCATTTTTTTTTTTTTTTTTTTTTTGCTGTGAACGGGCACACTACTTACTATTGATATAAGCCTATTGGGATTGAAGATTTACTTCTCTTCCAATTTTTTCTTGTGCTAGTTACTGACTTACTGCACTGTCATAAGTGTTTTTTTATCACATAGTATATCTGGCCCGTTTTGTGTATAAAAACCCACCACATTGTTTCTCGAAGGTCTGCATGACTGTATCATATGTTTTTTTTAGTCGATTGGTATCATTTGTAAGTCGTTCTTCGTTTCTCCTAATTCCTTAATCAATCGCTCAAGTAAGAAAAGAGCTTCCATGGTTGATTCTGATACTTTTGTTTAATGTTGTAATGTATTCTTTATAGTTTCATAGTATGACCAATAAGTTCGATGCCATGGTGTCACTTTGTTCTTGTAGTGTTTTTCCTTCCATTTATTAGCTATTTTCTTCACCTTTATGTTCATATGAACAAATTACTTAATTATGCCCTACCAAGATCACACATACACTTCGAAACTTCGAAGTTCTAGTGGGAATGAAGTGGGAATGCCCATCCCAAAAGCCATTTTTGTTTTCATATATATATATATATTTGTTTCTTCACTTAGAAAATGCTAATTTTGTCAGAGGTATTTAATTTCTAAAATTAAAAACTGTTATCAAGTCTTAAACTGAAATCCCTTATGCGATTTTACTAAATTGACTCATTGACCTTTTCTTTATCTCATTCTCTTTCACTGAAACTCTTTGACCCTTGCCTTTAATTGTCTTAACATGGTATGAGTCCTGTGTTTTATTCTTTCAACTTCCTTACATTTTCCTTTTTATAATTTTGTTCCTGACTTTTGATTTAAAATAAAAATGTTCTGATAAGATTTTAAGCGTGAACTTGCAGAGTTACTGTAATGTAAAAAGTAGAGCTGAAAACATAGCTATTTCAGATATGTTGCACGCTTTTGAGTATCTTGTGCATTAAAAGTTGGCCATGCTGTGATTTGGATTATTTGGCTGGAAAGGAATGCAAGAATTTTTTATGATAAAGAGAACTCATTGGAGGGTTTGTGGGATTGGGTACACTTTTTGGCTTCTTTTTGGGCGTCCACTTCTAAGGATTTTGTTGGGATTCCATTGTTTGTTATCAAATATGATTGGATATCAGTTTGTGTTTAGCTTGGTTTATTTTATTTTTATTTTGTACTGATGATATAGGTGGACTTCTTGCTCTCCTTTGGAATCTTTTGGTTTGTCTTTTGGTTTGATTTTAATGAATTTTGTTTTATTTCTGATCAAATTAAGATAGTACTTAATCCCTGAGCCTTGCGCCTCATTGCACTTATGAGGTTAATGATTTAATGCACATTTGGCTTTCTGTACGGCTAAACCTTTGAAACATCCCTAAATTTTAAGAATTAAAATTCCCAATGATCCTCCCCCCTCCCCTCCTTTCCTTTTCACTCTTGTTCTTATTTCTCTACCTGATATCATTAACTTTTAAGAATGGGAATGTGCTCTTACACTCCTTTAAGAAGGACTATTGATCATGGGAATCTAAAAGTGGTTCTCTCTCTCTCTCTCATGTGCGATCAGGATGGATGAGGCTAGGCAACCATTATCGAGGAAGTTACCTATTTCATCAAGCCAAATCAACCCATATCGGATGATCATTATAATCCGACTTGTAGTTCTGGGGTTCTTCTTTCATTATCGGGTCATGCATCCTGTGAATGACGCTTATGCACTGTGGCTTGTATCTGTGATCTGCGAGATCTGGTTTGCCATTTCGTGGATTCTTGATCAGTTTCCAAAGTGGCTCCCAATTGACAGGGAAACTTATTTAGATAGGTTGTCCTTAAGGTTAGTGTTCAGTCCACTTTCGCATTTTTGTCCCAATAGTTACATGCCTGGCTTCTAAATTAATCTGTAACGTTTAATGGTATGTTCAGGTATGAGAAAGAAGGCCAACCTTCTCAACTCTCTTCAGTTGATATATTTGTCAGTACAGTGGATCCTTTAAAAGAACCCCCTCTGGTTACTGCAAACACAGTACTGTCCATTCTGGCTGTGGACTATCCTGTTGACAAGGTTTCCTGCTATGTTTCTGATGATGGGGCTGCTATGTTGACATTTGAAGCCTTGTCAGAGACATCTGAGTTTGCGAGAAAGTGGGTGCCTTTCTGCAAAAAATTCAACATCGAGCCACGGGCGCCCGAGTGGTATTTTTCTCAAAGGATAGATTATCTTAAGGATAAGGTCTTAACTTCATTTGTGAAGGAGCGAAGGGCTATGAAGGTATAAATTTCATCTTCCTATCCCTTGCCACCATGGTTTTTAGTTTGATGGGTTTTTCCCAAATCTGAATTGTCCCTAGTTGCCTAATGCATGGCCAACTTTGTACAACCCCTTCCTTCCCTCGTAGTTTCATTTTTGTAATTTTTAGGTCTTGTTACACTGAATTTCCCTACCAAGTTCTTTAACCTAATATTCTGAATTCCTTTTTCATTTTTTCTGCTTAATTACCATCCAAATTGGATGGATTCAGGGTGTCTGGGCTAGTCCATATTTTGTCGTCTAGTCGCAATTTATAGCCAAATTATGAAACAATATCTGCCACCCATTACTTGTATTGGTTGTCTTTGCAGCCTATTACATAAATATGTTTTATATGGTCTTTGCAGAGAGAGTATGAAGAGTTCAAAGTTCGGATTAATGCTTTGGTTGCCAAAGCTCAAAAGGTCCCAGAAGAAGGGTGGACAATGCAGGATGGGACCCCTTGGCCTGGAAATAATGTCCGAGATCATCCTGGAATGATTCAGGTACTTGTATTAGAAATTTCGGTTAGTCTGACATACTCCGACCTGATCCATTCTGGTTTTAATGATTCTTTTGGGATCTTTGCTAGGTTTTTTTGGGTCAAAGTGGGGGACATGACACAGAAGGAAATGAATTGCCACGCTTAGTATATGTCTCTAGAGAAAAGAGACCTGGATTTAATCACCATAAAAAGGCTGGTGCCATGAATGCTCTGGTAAGTGAATTGGTAAAATTACTTTTCTTCCATTTGTGCTGCTGAAAATGTTTGATTTCTAATCTCTTAGGAATTTTTAAAACAGGTCCGAGTCTCTGCTGTTCTCACAAATGCACCTTATCTGTTGAACTTGGATTGTGATCACTACATCAATAACAGTAAGGCTCTCAGGGAGTCGATGTGTTTTATGATGGATCCATTGCTAGGAAAGAAAGTGTGCTATGTGCAATTCCCACAGAGATTTGATGGGATTGATAGACATGATAGATATGCTAACCGGAACATTGTATTCTTTGATGTAAGTATGCAGTTATTCATAGATTGAAGCTTATTTGTATAGTCTACTGCGATTGTTTGAATTCTTTTCTTTTTGTCTAGTAGTAATGTGTAAATTGTATGTCTCAGATCAACATGAAAGGCTTGGATGGGATTCAAGGACCCATATATGTTGGGACTGGATGTGTCTTTAGAAGGCAGGCGCTCTATGGTTACGATGCCCCAAAGACAAAGAAACCTCCAACAAGAACCTGCAATTGCTGGCCAAAATGGTGCTGTTGTTCCAGGAGGAAGAAAAAGAATACTACAAAGCCCAAGTCTGAAAAGAATAAGAATTTAAGGAGAGGAGATACTGGAGCACCTATTTTTGCTTTAGAGGGTATTGAAGAGGGCATTGAAGGTAAAGACTATTTATTTTATTTTTTAGTTGAATAAAAAATTATTTTGAATGAAGTTATAATCATTTTAAGTTTTAGGTTTTTAATTATAGTATTAACTCTATCTAGTGATGGTTATTTAATTCCAAGAGTGGGTTTAGCTTTGCTGAAGGAAATGGCTGCAATACACAAATGAGGCTATGTAGTGCTCATGGTTTATGTGTAAGGGTGCCCTCTTTGTATCTTTGCTTAAAAACTAGAGCTTTCTATGAGATTACAAAACAACTGCGTGTCTGATATGCTACTTTTCTAATTATATTAGTTCTAGTTATCTAGATTCTCTTGTTTAGGGTTCTGGTCCCATTTTGGAACCTTGCTCCAACATGCATCTTGCTGATCATGGTTTTTCCTTTGCTCCATTAAATTTGGAGTGCAATTCCATTGTGTTGCTAAGCAGAGTTCCAATGTGCTTTGATAGCAATATTGCAGAATTCTCTCTTTTGCCGTAAAAGTTAGTTTTAATTATGAGAACATCAGCGATTCTCATGATTCTACATTAAATTCTTTTAGGGGCAATCTCTCATATATATATATATATATATATAAACTTAAATAAAATTAAAAGGAATGGCATGTATTTGGTATAATTGTGAAGGAGCATTTAAATTATAAACCTATGGAATCCTTTTCTACCATTCAGCTCTATCTAGGGCTGTTTCTTCTGCCTCATTTTCGTGGTGCATCATTCGCCTTGTTAAACATGACCAAACTATCTTAGCTTATGCATGGATGGGCTTGAAACCTGAGGTTAATTTTAAATTTGCTTGTCCAAGGACTGCTCCATACTTTATTCACTTTGGTTACTGCATAGCAATATGTCAATCAAGGAAGTCTACTAATTTTTAAGCATAAAAAATTTTGTTAAGAGAAAAACATTAGAAGTATGCTATTTAGTTGTATGAATGTTGATAGAGTGATGGTTGCTTTTTTTTATTCTTCATGTATTCCTCTGTATGTAGTGTATTCTGTTTTTGTAGCTTCTCTTATTTGCTTGTAATTTTATCATCTAACTCTTTATATAGGTATTGAGAACGAGAGAGCAACTGCGGTGTCTGAACAGAAATTGGAGAAGAAGTTTGGGCAGTCTCCTGTGTTTGTTGCGTCTACCCTACTTGAGGATGGAGGGGCACTGAAAAGTGCGAGCCCTGCATCTCTGTTAAAGGAAGCCATCCATGTGATTAGTTGTGGTTATGAAGACAAAAGTGATTGGGGAAAAGAGGTAAAGAACCATGTGGCTCCTCTTTGCCCTAAAACATACTGGTACTGGTGGTTTAGAATCATGAAATTCTATCTTTCTTTCTTTCTTTCTTTCTTTCCTTTTTTTTTTTTTTTTTTTTTTTTTTTTTTTTTTTCTGAAATAAACAGGAGCTGGAGTGAATTTAAGATAACAAACACAGAACTTCACTACTGGACACCTATCTGAAAAGGAACACCGCTTGAATATTACATTGGCTTACCCCCATGAAAAGATTCATCATTAAGACCTACTCAAACAGAATGGATATGGCTTTGTTCATGATCATATGAGCATACAATGCTTATCCCTAAAAATCCCTTGCATTCTTCTCTTTCTCAGGGATTCCAAATCATTTTACCTCTAGGACCAAAAGCCTCAATGCATGAACTTGATAAAAGATCACCAAAATTTGAAACACCCATGAATCCCCCACAAACAAACAAGAGACCCAACAGAATGGGTATTGGCATTGGAAAAGGGGTATCACTTATTTATCTTTGATAGACAGTGGTTCACTTATCTCTCTGTGTGAAGGCACAAAACACAACAATGAAGGAAAGAAAAAATTGTTTTGTGAGCTGATATACAGTTAAAATCCTATCTAACAGACACATAACATCATCTAACTTTAAGAAGCAGCGTTCATGAGCTTATTGGCCATTTGATATTTATTCTCTCTGGTTCCAGTGACTGATTTCCAGTTAAGTCAGATTAAATAAAGGAATTTCAAAAAGATTGGCTGAAGTCTAAATTTTTTTTTTTTCAAAATTTGGACTAATGCAGCTTCAGGCCATAGAAAAACTTGCCCAGAAATTTGTACAATTGTATCTCTGTTCACCACCTGTGATGGTATTTTGAAGTCAACTTATAATAAGAACTTTTTTCCTGTATACAGGTCTAATGCCTTTACATTTATTTATATTGAATCATTTACTTCTCAGAAAAAAAAAAAAAAAAAAAAAATAGTTCTCTTTCGATTTATTTAAAATGAAGGGAATAAGAATAGGAACACAATTTGACTGCATTGGCCTTCTCTTCTCATCCAGGTTGGGTGGATCTATGGTTCTGTTACAGAAGATATCTTGACAGGTTTTAAGATGCACTGCCATGGATGGAGATCCATATATTGTATACCTGAAAGGCCAGCTTTTAAAGGGTCTGCACCCATTAATCTTTCTGATCGTTTGCACCAGGTCCTTCGATGGGCCCTTGGTTCTGTTGAAATTTTCTTGAGCAGGCACTGTCCCCTCTGGTATGGATATGGAGGAGGTTTGAAATGGTTGGAGCGTCTCTCTTACATCAATGCAACTGTATATCCATGGACCTCGATTCCTTTGGTGGCTTACTGTACCTTACCTGCCGTGTGCTTGCTCACAGGAAAATTCATCACTCCAGAGGTTAGACATTTAGACATCAATTGCTTACAGAATGCATCCTTAAATTTTTTGATATTTCTCATCCTAATTCTTTTCTTCTTCTTCGTTGTCATCTCCTCTCTCTCTCTCACTCTCTCTTTTGCTTTTTCTTCTTCTTGGCTACTGCAGCTTAGCAATGTTGCGAGTTTGTGGTTTCTGTCCCTTTTTATCTGTATATTTGCTACAAGTATTTTGGAAATGAGATGGAGTGGTGTCGGAATCGATGATTGGTGGAGAAATGAACAGTTTTGGGTCATTGGAGGTGTTTCAGCACATCTTTTTGCAGTCTTCCAGGGACTCTTGAAAGTGCTAGCTGGTATCGACACAAACTTTACTGTGACTTCGAAATCTGGGGATGATGATGACTTCTCGGAGTTGTATGCATTTAAGTGGACCACATTGCTCATCCCTCCAACCACACTTCTAATAATAAATTTGATTGGGGTGGTTGCGGGCATTTCTAATGCAATTAATAATGGATATGAGTCATGGGGGCCTCTCTTTGGTAAGCTTTTCTTTGCCTTCTGGGTGATTGTCCATCTCTATCCCTTCCTCAAGGGTCTTCTGGGACGCCAGAACAGGACTCCAACCATCATCATTGTCTGGTCAATTCTCCTGGCATCAATTTTTTCACTTTTGTGGGTTCGGATTGATCCATTCTTGGCCAAGTCAAATGGCCCTGTACTTGAGGAATGTGGGCTGGACTGCAATTAGCACTAACGTCATCATTTGAACAGTGATGGTTCAGCAAAGATAATGCTTTTGGTGGTTTATAAGATATGTTTCCAGAACTACACATGAGATGATCATAGATGGATTTTCACGAGTAAAAGCTCTTGGATCTGCATATAAAAGATTTGTGGCATTTTGTTGGCATTTCTTTTCCTATTGCATGGCTGTCTTGTGGGTCACCTCCCCAAAGAGGAAGGTATCTGATACTAGTTTGGCTTGCAGCAGTGTAAGTTGTGTGGAAAAATTGTTTGCCAGATAGCAAAAAAGGAGAGGCTAAATTCTTTATTTTTTGGTGAAAACACGAGTAGTGATCAACAGCATCATCAGTCATCACCCCTTCAGGATTGGGGGAATGCAACCCTCTTTTAGGTGTTTATATTCAGACTCTGTGCAGAGGATGCGGCTATTGCAATCGACCTAACATTTAGGTACATTACAAATGATTTGCGTTACACGAGGGATTGGAGAGGCAATTGTAAGGTACGAATCTGTACTGTTCTACAGTGGATGGTGGTGTTGGAAAGGTTGTAAAATGTGTGACAGTATCAATGATTCTTTGGGGTTTGGATTTGTAATAAGTTATTCTACCGTGTGTTAGGAAGCATTATATTGTATGTTGATGTCGATGGCATCTGTGTATTATGTTAAAGTTGAGCTGCCTCTGGAAGATAATAGAATTGCAGAGGTTTAGTTGATTATCATCAGCATGCTCTCTCTCTCCCTCTCTCCCTCTCTCTCTCTGGTAAAAGATTAGAACACATTAGAGCATTAACTTAAAAAGTTAAAAGTGATTACAAAGAGGAAAAGAGGACCATAACATGTTAATGTCGATGGCATGTGTGTATTAGGTTTAAGTTGAGCTGCCTCTGGAAGAGAATAGAACTGCAAAGGTTTACTGGATAATCATCAGCATGCTCTCTCTCTCTCTCTCTCTCTCTCTCTCTCTCTCTCTCTCTCTCTCTTAAAAGATTAGAACATCAACTTAGAAAGTTAAAAAGTGAACCAAAACATGTTAACAAACTCATCTTGAGCTAAGATAGGATTTCAATGTTCTTCCTCTGCCTCCCCACTCAATTACAGTATTTAAAGGAATTTATTTGCAAAATATAGAACTACTTCCCTGGAAGCCTGAGTAAATGATAAAAATCAGGGAATCAATAGTTATGATGATCAAATATGGAAAATGCATGAGAGCACATCTCATGGCCAAAGGCAAACAGTCACCTCTTTCTGCAATGCTGAAGATGCCAGCATCAACACCATGCAAACAGTCGCCTCCCCTCTCTTGATAACATGGTGCAAATAACACCATGCACAACACTTACTAGCTCAGCATGTGTTCTTGTGTGATGGTTATCTTCATTACTATTGATATTATTCAAAAATATCCTGACGATGGTTGAGAATGCGGCAGTGATAGTAATTAGTAAGCTGTTTGAACCCGTTCCCTTCACATTGGCGAAGGCTCATGGACAATTGAAAAATGCTTCTATATCCCGCACATCTCAATGGCAAGGAGTGAGGACTTTTCCTCCCTTAATAGGCCAATACATCCCCTACCTACACTAGAAGATACTGACAGTGCCTACTAGTTACTATCACTTTTGTTCCTGAATCAGGACATGGACTTCTGCGTTCTCACCTTCTTCTGCTCCTTGGTCAGGATCTTCTTGTCTGCCTTACTCTTGCTCTGATGCGTGAGTTCATATCCGGATCTTAATATTTCTTCATTATTTGGTACCTGAGAGAGCAAAAAACTCCTCTTTAAAATGATTATCTGGATTAGCTAAGATGGAAATATAGGTGGATTGATATGGATTTTGAAGCTCAATGGAGGACCTGATTGTTTCTGGTACTGCTCAGTGGAATGTAGAGACCACACCGCTAGTTCTTGTTGATGTAACAGATACAGCCAAGCCTAAATGGTGCAGTTAATCTGGTACTAACTGTGCTGCTACAAGTTGGCATTTGTTATCTCAATACAACTTTTTTTATGGATGAAGAAGGTAAACGAGCTCTCTGGGCACTTAGAAGTGCCAATCTTCCCTGATCTAGTGGTCCTACTTACACTTCAATTACAGTTCTGTTCATTAAAGATATTGTTCCCACAGAATCTTCTCAATGCAAATTTAATTGAGAATCACCCTGTCATGTGGCTCCTAGGCTTGCCTCATTGCTGCTTGTCTACAATCAAAAGCAAACACAAAATTCTGATCCATGAGCATATGAACAACTGATCTGATGTTTCTTAACTGGTGAACTGCAGAACGTGATGATGTCAGACTCAGTGCAAATCCAGTTTTCACATTGCAAAGTCAACTCGCTGGTGAACAGATTCCATTCTTTCAAGGCTCTTTAACTCATTCTGGGTGATGCTTGCTTAATCAGCTATCAGGGGAGCGGTGGTGTAACCTTGCCTAGGCTAGGCTGACAGGATTATCCTACAAATGGATAGAATAATATCAACTAGTAGTGTCTAGGGGATTTTCTTACTTTTTAGTCTACAGTTTTCTTGAGTGTTGGTTTTTTCCCTGTATTGCTGTTTTGTTTTGTTTTGGTTTTTTAAGTGAAATGAAATGGTCTTCGAAGCAAAAAATAATAGTGGATTTATCTTAGCAAAAATAATACACTTCATCCTCAATAAGTGTCCGTGCTTTCCAAGAGTAGAAAATTAGCTGAGGCATTCTCTGGTCACTACAACTCTGCGTGAAAGAAAACAAAAAAAACGGTGAGCAAACACAAGATCTGAAAAGGGTACTAAACAACCAGATATAAAATACTAATAACATTTAATAATTTAAAGTACTGACATTGCCTATTCTTGACATTATTTTGGATTAATTTATTTCATTAACATATTCAAATGTTGTTTATTTGGGGCAAATTTGTCAGAAAAATGTTTCTTCCACTCGAGGAGTCAAATCAAGGTTAACGAGTGCTAACTCAGCAAGAAAAAAAGGTTAGTGAGCATTAGATGATGCAAAAACCTAAGGGCAATTTAGTTTGATTTCAGAAACCATAGAGCAAGCTACAGTTAATGTCATAAACCTCAGGGATTTCACTGTAATTCACTCAATCAAAAATGTCAATTAATTGTACATGAAGCAAGTGCATGACAATCCTATAATTTAAAGAAACACCATTGACACAAAGGTTGGTAACAAAACCTGCAAGCTAGACTGATGCATTCTCTGTCTATAAGGCCTACTGGGTGCCCTCGGTGATCTTCAACATTCTCTGAAACAACTGGAAGTTGACTCACACCAAGTTTGTTCATAATTATTTGCGCAGAAAGAAGATCCATGCCTGGGGTTGCCGTCCATGGTACTCGGCATTTTTCACCATCTGAAGAACACATTTCAGATACTAAAAGTTCCTGTATCACAAACAACCAATTAGTCAAGATCACATAGTCGACAACTGAGGTGTGAAATAAGACTTCTCATTCGTCATGCTTGAGGTTCCAGTTTGAAATTTACACTTGGTCTTCAATCATACAGCATATTGCTTCTCCTTTACTCTTCCATTTCTTTCTCCACCCTAGTTCACCCTGAGTCTCTTTAGAATTACTGAAATTTTCTAAGTTTTCCAATTTTTCTTTCTACCCATTTAGAACTACCATGGATTTGAAGTTGCTCATGCATTGGATTTCTCTCAAACTCAACACGACAGAATGTTCGAAAGGTGAAGTAAATTAGAATAAATCATTTAAAGCAGGGTGTCATACCTTGGTTCTTCTGCTTCTTGCTTTTTCCGTTCTGCTGAACTCCTGTATATCTCCAAGTGTGAGAAAACCTATCAGGAGGTTGTCGTTATCAACAATTACTGCACAAGACTGCTTCTCAACAAGCATGAGAGTTACCGCTTCGGTAAGAAAAGTGCTCATCAGGACACTCACGTATCTCGTTCTCATGGCTTGTGAAACAAAAATCCTTTTTTCTAACTCATAGGCTTCAAAAGAATCATCTATCCAGAGTAAACTTTCAATTTCACAACTACTCTGATAAGATATCCCACTAGGATTATATGAAGATATTTTAGGCTGTTGAGTTGTATGGGTGTTTCCTTCTTTAAGTTTCTTGGTATTCCCAACATCTGCTCTCCTTGTCTGCCCAGATGTAATCCATGAAGACAAACCTACAGCTCCCAGTAGAGGTAGAACTATCCGATAGTCCTGCGTCAGTTCAAAGAGAAGCAGAACTGCAGTAAGAGGTACCTGACACACGCCTGCAAGGGTAGCAGCCATGCCAACCTGCAAATAGTAAAGTTATGGCATGCCGTGCAGGATATCCAATCCAATTGTACGTCTTATCATGTAGAATATGCTCAATTAAACACAGCAAAGCCTTATCCCAATAACTTGGTGTCAACTAGACATCCTATTTCACCATTCCGTTCTGCTCTATCTAATCTAGGAGCATCTTTTTTTTGGTCAAACAACAGGCTAAGATGTCTTATCCCTCATTTATTTCTTACCATGTGGACATACATTGGCATAGTAGGTGCAGAAGATTGGGCTGCCTTGAGAGGACTAATTTTTTTCTCGAAAGGGGGAAAACAATAGACTTATTTTCCTGAATTAAAATGCAACAAATGGCATGAACATGACAAAAATAATTCATATATTTGGCAACTGGGATTTGGCATCCTTCATTTCAACAGAGACAATCCAAAGTAAGTTCCCATCCACAGAAAAGTGAGATAACTGTTTGTTGAAAATCCTATGCATATAGTATTTGACAACAATGCTAAAGCTTGTAGCATTTACGAGAATAGAAAATCATGGCAAACTTCAGGGCCTGGCAGCAGATGCGACACATTGAGTGCGAAATGATTTCAACTAACCTTGATCCATATTCAACCCATTTTCTATTCAAGTAAAGAGATTCTGTTCTTGGCACTAAAGGTACAGAGAGCAGAACAAATAACAACCCAAATTAGGCCCCATGTGGCACAATTCTAACCAACCCAGCTGCCTGCCTGCCTCTATATTAACATTCACACCTAGTTTCTAATATCTTTGTGAGATCTTAAAAATTAACTAAATAAATAAAAACAATGTTCTATACACTCTTAACCCTGACCAACAGCCCCATGCAGAAGTTTGACTGCAGTTTTAGTATGACATATCTACAGTATGTGCTGAGGACTGCTGTACCACGTACTTGGGCTCGTGGAAAACTGTTTGTACCATAATAAAATAAAAAGGCCATTACCCAGATAATATAGCAAAGATCTATATATAGATTATAGTTACAGAAAACAAGGAGAGATTGGATTTATATTGAGGTTGTTTGGGTGAGTTTCTACTTCATAATTCTCATAACCGAAATCACAGTTGAGGTTGGATATACAAAGTAAATCTTGAATACGGCAGCTGAGATGCTCCACCATGTTTGCTTGGTCCCTTTTTTTTTTTTTTTTTTTAATCCCTAAATAGTTAAAACCAAAAAACAGTAAGCACAAAAAATCACTTCCAGAAAGAAGGGCATCTCTGTACCTGATGATGATGACACATCTTGTATTGTTCTGCGGGACAGGAGGTTGTTTCTTTCCAACCTCACGTGTAATTTCTGTTTTCAGAATTATCGAAACAGAAATGCATCCAAATAACTCCCTCAAATTTTGTGTTAATGTATGCCAGACAATTGTAACTCTTAGGTTAAAATATTATCTCACTAATATAATTACATCATAAAACAATACCAGCTCTTGCTAAAATAATCATATCATAGAACAATACCAGGCCATATGCTTGTGGTGATGCCACTTCCAAGATGGAGAGATGTATTATTGGATTGGACTGAGCAATAGCAAAACTAATAAATTTCCCATATGCCATTCCTGTCGCTGCACCAATAAAGAGGGAGGGGGCATAATAGCCTCCCACTAATCCAGAGGCCCTGCACAAAGAAGTTGCCACTATCTTGACAGCTGCCAACTGAACCAATAAATCAGCAGAGAGTCCCTTCACAAATGGCCGAGATTCCAACAAAATGTCAACATTCTCAAAACCCCAGTAAAGAATTTCCGGATATGCCAATGCTATCAGACCGATAGATAAACCCCCCGTTACTGGAAACATGGCCTTTGGTACACCAGTGGTCTTGTGAACATTGTCCAAAATTAACAGCATGTATGATGTGCACCTAGATAAGGTCAACGAAACGAAGCCGCATAGGAGACCCAGCAATAAATACAAGGGGAGTTCTGAAATTTATTTGAATAGCTTTAACACAAAATCCTTACCTCTTAAATAAAAGTTTGAAGATATCTACTTCCAGATATACTAAGGATGCATTTAGAGTACTTCATTTCCAAAAAAAGAAGTGAAAATACCTCAAAACCAGTTTAATCATGAAAATAGTATTTGGTATATGCATAGCAGAATCCATTCTCTGACTATGCATTACCAAACTAAAATTATGCTTAGTAAATGATAATCACATTTTCAATCACTTAAGTGCTCCCATAAATAATCTAGAGGTGCCACTGTCATTTAGGGAAAACTACTATTAAACAAAATGGTGTGGTGCCAACAGTGGCAGTGATGGGCAATGTGGTGATAATGTGATGGAGGCCTTGCCAATGGCAAAAGGCTGTGTTAACAGCTATAGTAGTGATAGTTGTGGTGGCAGTGGAAGAGAAATTTTATTGATGGTGTAGTTGAAGGCGGTAGTGATAGTGCAGTCTACGTTAACGGATTTGGCAATAATGGTGATGGTGGCAATAGCAATGGCAACAGTTCTACTGATGGTGGCAAGCATGGTAGCAAAGGTGTTGATGGTGGAACCGAAGGCACCAGTGGAGGCAGCTGCTGGAGTTACAGTGGTGGTGGTGATGCCTGTAGCCTTAGTGGTGGAAGAAGACTACTGATATTGGTGGTCACGGCAGTGGGATGGTAGTGATAGCGGTGTAAATGATAGTGGTAACATGGTGTAGTAGAAGGGGTAGCTACAACGTTGACACTTCTACACACCACTGGTATGCTTAGGTATTTTAAGGTTCATTTTCATGTGTTGGCATATTCCATTGCCAAAACATGTCATGCATTGTTGTCAAACGTAGAATTTGAACCATGTTCCAAAGAGTTCGAAAGATAGCATGGGATGGGACACCATCACCCAAACTAGAAGAAATTTCTTGTTATCAGATCTATCCCACCAACTCTCGATCAATTGTAAAGCCGTCTAAAGCATAATCCATCTCATCCCACAAATCAAAAGCCACCTTATAATCCAACAAAATATGATCAACAAACTTGGCCACTTCTTTGCACATAATACACTGATTTGGCATCACAAAATTCCTTCTAATTAAAGTGTTCATTGTCAAACATATATCGCACACCGTCATCCACAAAAAAAGAAAAAAAAAGGGCAGGAAACAATTTTAACCCACATCTTAGAAGTTTAAAACTCAAGGCCTCTCATACCTTGACAATCCATCATAAAATGACTTAACCGAGAAAACACCATTTCTCCTTTGTTTCCAAATAATTCTATCTTCCACCCCTCTATCAACCTTAATTGAATAAATTTTCTCCAGTGCCTAACCATTGACAACTTAGTAAGGAGGAACTTTGTGACGCCAAATTGGTGTGCAAGGTAGCAATTCTGAAATGAAGAGAAAGTCAGGCCAACCATACCACAGCATGTGGCAGCCCCGTAAATCATCCACTTTTGTGCATGTGTGTGTGTTGGATAATGTTTAAATGCTAAAAAGAAATTAATAATTTACCACTAGGTGAACGGAAATCATATTCTGGGACCTTGAAGGCTGGCTCAGAACCAAGACCAACTTGTGAAACTACAGAAGCTATTACTGCACTAAGTATAACCATAGAAGTGGTATTTGTAAGCGACAGGGATGAATCTGTTGGTGATGGCCACAAGACTGACTCCACAGCGAAAAAACAACCAGCAACTGCAGCATTGAACCCTGTCAAAGCAGAAGAATAGCATAAATATGAGAACGTAGCTATTGATGAAAGGTAAGATGACGAAATTGCTGCCTCTTGGGTTGATTAATGTTTGCATCTTGTATTTGCAAGCTTTAAAATCCCAAAACTAAAATAATAAAAGAGAAGAAGAAACAAATAGGAGACATCTCAGTCTGTTTATCTGACATGAAAACAGTCAAACGAAAATGCAAAATGAAAATGTAGAAATTTAATATTAAAGTTGTTGCTGGCCGTAAAAGGTTCTTCAATTTGATATAAACTATCAGAGCCAAATTAAAATGAAAAAGTAAAATTGTTATAAACAATCATATGTGTGACCTATAGAGACTAAAGAATATCTGTATCTTTAAAAAGTATGGCCTATAGACTGATCTTATAGGTTACTCATTACAATTTCTACAATTTTTTATTTATGAAATAATAATTTCTTCTAATTACATAAAGTGGAGAGTTTCCATGACTATTGATGAGCTTCAGTATGTTTAGAGTAGTTTAGATTGAACTCGTAGCATCAAAATTACCAATTAGTCTATTTTTATTGGAGTCCCAAGGAAAAAGGGAAGACTTTTCAATGTTTATATAGGAAATTTTATAAATATAATTTCAATTTTAGTGAGTAGTGACCTTGCTTGAAACTAGGGAATAGTTGGACCAAAGGTCTAGACACTTCGAGACTAGGAAGCACGGATACTCCAAAACCCCTCTCGAATCCATATCAGATACGTATCGGATACCGATATGCCTTGATATGTATCAGATACATTCTGTACGTATCGGAACAATGTCACAACATCAGACACGGCACCGATACGTTTGGATATGGGGGGATACAGCACCAATACGTTTTGGATACGGCAGGATACGGCTAGGGGTCATTTCGCAATTATTATTATTATTATTTATTATTTTTTTTAAAAAAAGAAGGAGTTTAAATGAAATTTTTAAAAAGCATCAAGGTAAAATTTAAAACAAAATATCTATGATACATATGGGATATGTATGTATGTTTTTATAATAGTGATTAATTGACTATTAATGATTTAATGATGCTATGTTGATATGTGAATATGTGATACACTAATATTGTTTACATCTTTGTATTTGTGGCTTTATTATAATGTAGTACTGTGTACAAAATAAAGTCCTATTATCATACATCTTTGTATTTGTGGCTTTATTGATGTTTTAAACTAAATATAAATATTAAAATAGTTATTTATTAACATATTCCTGCCATATCGTATCCTACATTTTTTTAGAATTGCCGAATCGGCATATCCGTATCGTATTGAATCCCACGCTTCTTAGCTTTGAGGCAATAGCCCAAAAAAAAAAAAAAAAACTGCAATTTGAATATTATAGCAACTTTGAACATCTAATATATCAAAAAAATCTTAATATATTTATATATAGGGGAGGGATCAACTTACACTTGGTGTAAAACGTTTTACTCTTATACCCCTCAATATTTTTTTTGAAGGAATCATATTTTGCCAAACCGACCATTAGATTAG
Organism: Liquidambar formosana; assembly: GCA_039720395.1. Classification (NCBI taxonomy): domain Eukaryota; kingdom Viridiplantae; phylum Streptophyta; class Magnoliopsida; order Saxifragales; family Altingiaceae; genus Liquidambar; species Liquidambar formosana. The sequence goes on along the minus strand of CM077823.1, from coordinate 44,228,683 downwards.
GTAATGCCCCCCATGCACGTCATGCATGCCAAATATCAAGTCAATCGGATATCGAGAAGCATTTAATCTGAAAACTTACATTTCTCTCATAAATAAAACTATGGTTTTGGGGACTTCGTGGATGACATAGATCTTAATCTCCGATTAACTTGAAATTTAACATGTATGACGTGCATGAGTGGAATATCTAACCCAATGGTTGGCTTGGTGAAATATTATTCCTACAAAAAGATAGTGAGGAGTGTAAGAGTTAAAAGTTTTACACCGGGTGTGAACGGATCCCTCCCCATATATATATATATATATATATATATATATATATAATATTTGAGATAGAAACCTTGAACACAATTATGAACTTAACAAGGATATTGAAGAAATGTCTAAAGGAGAATAAAAAGATATAGAGAACAGAAGCAAGCAGTGTAGCACTTGTCCCTTGGTCAATTCTCAATGTCAAGGCTCAAAACAGGACAGGTTCTCACAGCAACTAGGATACCTTCATAAAATTGAAATCATAATTTATAAAATGACCATGTGCATGCATCTGACTGAACAAATTAGAGTGATTAAGAAATGCCAACCAGACGAAATTCCAGCAGCTGATCCAGCAGCCACAAGAGAGAGCTTTCTTTGAGCATTTTTATCAAACAAAGTACCATATCCCTTGGCTATGGATGCACCTATCTCAACACTAGGACCTTCAGGCCCCAACGAATTCCCTGTCCCAAGGGTAATACAAGCAGCCACTGCCTTCAAAAATGGTTGCAGTGCAGCCTTTACATTAGATTTCAAGATTCCTTCTTCTGGGCCCTCCAGAACATCTCGAAGCATGTTCAACATGCTGACAATCAAACCCCCACAAGAAGGAACTAAAATTACTCGTTTCCATATTACTTCAACGGGTTCCTCTCTTAACCATGAGGCACCTCGATAAGGAATCCCATCCCAGAAAAAGTCACGCACTTCATGCACCTAAATAAATTCGTTAAATTAGTTTTCAGCAGACATTTGTAGGTAATAGAGTCAATGATCTTGAATATAAGGTAAATGCCAAATGTAGATAGAAAGCAGTGCAGAGTCATAGGCTAAAACCAGCTAATAATTACAAAAATATATATTTATAAAAGGGTTCCTGATTTGAGGAAAATGTATTTGTTAAGTTTCCATACTAACAGCCTAAGTTATTAGTTGGAGGGCCCAAACAAGTATATGAAGCTATGCCAAATTTCATAATTAACCAATGTGAGATGTGGTATTTTCGAACAGTATTAATTGACATCAATCCCAATTACTGTTAGCAACAAAAAAGTTTGGGTAGCTTGCAAGACTTACCTTTTATGGTGTAGGAACAATCTGATAGGTGTGTTCACTTTTAATTACTTCTTTAAATCCAAATTATGATGACATGGCATGCTTCAATATGCAAAATCAGGAACAATTGACATCAATCCCAATTAATTGATTTGGTAACTCTCGTAAGGAAAATTTCAAGCGCTGGTAAATTTTCATGGGGTGGAAACAAATTCAAAACATCCATTAGGCTACCGAAACAAGAATCTAAGGATTTTGTTCCATATAGCGGCCTAATGCTGAGTGCATAAAAAAATTTTCACCACCTATGGGAGCGAATGGTTGACATTCTACGACCTATATCCTCAATATGTCAGTTCTAATGGTTTTCTTTGGCTTGGTAATCAACACTAGTGCATTCTTAGTACATTTGAAAACTTAGATTTACAAGTTGACACACTTGGTGGAGTTGGGTAACTTGTTCAATTGGCTCTTGTTGTGCACACTTGAAACTTGTTGATTTCATTCACTCACCAAGACTAGTGTTAGTTTTTGATTGCTCGCAGTATTTATGTAACTATCCATCACAAAAAATTTATAGTCTAGTAAAAGATGCAAATAGATGTATTGGACGCACCGCGTGATTGAAGAGCACGACACTGATGCCAGTGAGGAGACCAACAAAGCAGGCGGAGATTATTGCCGAATGGCCTTGGGGGAAAGCTTCTTCAATCACAGTTGCTACTCCTCTCAGCTGTGTATCCGGACCAAATTCGCTTCTATCCGGTAATTGTTGTTTACCCTTGTCATCACCATCGTCGTGAATGACCGATTCAGACTGGCTACTTTCAGGCAGGCCACCAGGAGGCCTGAAATCCACCCTGAATTTGGTACCATGATTCGCGAGCCTATTTTTGGTAATAGGAGAAAATGAGGAAGAGAAGTGCTTGAATCGTGACGACGTAGTGTGGCGGAAATAATCAACGATCAGCGGAGACAAAGGACAATAAAGCGAGTTGGGAAAGTGCAGTACATATTCGCAACCGTACCCCATTAAGCTCCCCATATCTCTCGCAGCATACCGTTCTATGCGTGATTAAATATCTAATCTCAACGGACAGAGAGAGAGGGAGAGAGGAGGAATATTTGGGTTTCTAAATTTACCAGACTAGCACTGTATCAGCATGTAATAACCAAAGACGAAAAATAAAAATAAAAAAAATAAGAAGGCGTGGCAAGCGTATCCGTTCCTACTTTCCGTTCTTCCATTCATCCTTAGATATAGATTTTTTTTTTTTTTTTTTTTTTGGGGGGGGGGGGGGGGGGGGCTAACATTAGATATTATAACTTGAAGGTCATATTTATTGTATATTTGTACAGATGTTGATCAGCACAGTTGATGAATTCAGTGGTGGTCTAATAATAATTTTTTTTTTTTTTTATTTATTGTCAAAAGAAAGGTATTTCAAACCATTAGATTTATGGAATGATTGAAAATAAAATTTGATTTTATATTTAAAATAATCTGAAATAGAGCAGAATAATCCATTTCTCTTTTGTTATTCCAGTCCAGTTTAACTACCTTATCCAAGCACGTCGTTGAGAATGTACAAACTACCTACAAGTTCATATATCTAATAATGAAAAAGTGAAAACTCAAACTCAAAGTCTATGCTTTCGTAAGTGTGGTCTACAAATTAAGATAAATTACATTCTGTCCTCCTTAAACGTTGATGGTTCGATAGCTCGTCCCCTAATATTTAAAATCAAATATTTTGACCCTTTCAACTATTAGAAAATCAAACTCAGGTACTTTTCTCTTTACTTGGACTGCTCAAGAAGGTACTTTGGTCCCTCAGATGGCGGAAGTTAAGGCAGCCTGTCTTACTTTGACGTTAGCTAAAGAGTGCGTGTTTGATGATATTGTTTTGGAAGGGGATGCTTCTTTTGTGCTTGATCCCATTCGTACTTGTGATGCCCAATCCCTCTAACTTATTGCTTCACTTATTATGGATGCTAGAATTTTGTTAGCTTATTTTAATATGTATGTTAATTGTATTCCTAGAAGGGCCAATTTTGCTGCCCATGAACTGTCCCACTGGGCAGCCCATTGTAAACGCTTTGGTTCAATACCTATCTCTGATTTACCTCATTCTGTCTTGTTTGAGAAAGAAGATATTGGGAATGAACCTAAACTTTTTTCTTAATCTACAATCATTTGCTTATCAAAAAAATGCTCCGTTGGCTTCAGGCATAAAAGTGATCACACGGCCCGTACGTTATGACCCAAGTCCTTAAATACCACTATCATCCTCTTACTGTCACACACTTTGACCCATTAAACTATGTAGTGCTTGACAACTTATCATCTTAAATTTTTTTCTTAAACATTCACACTTTACCTTTTCAAAATTTTTTTTTTTTTTTTTCCAATAAAAATATTACAAGTTTAGTTAACCATTTAATTTAAGGATTTTTTTGTCATACCTCCCTAGTATAAGAATTCTTTTAAAATTATTTCAACATTTTTTTCCTTAACCTAATAACCCATTTTGCCTACTTTCTGACAAAAATATCATATTTTACACTCTAACCTCACGTTCTCTCTCCCACCTTTTTCCTCTCAACCAATGCTATCACCAGTTTTTTCTCTCCTCCACGTTTTTCTTCTCCCCCAAGGTTATTACCTGCAGCACTTCTATTGACGACCAAACTCTGACCACTTTCAATTTCAACGACCTTACCCTGACTTTTTCCATCTCTGGCGACTTAACTTTGCCGAGATTCGAGCCTCTCCTCTGTCTTCAATCACTCTCTCTCACATTGCTGCTGCTACTATATATTTCATCTTCTTGGTAGATCCTCACTATGGCTACTACTACATCTTCCTTCCTTCCTTCTTCTTCTTCTTCTTTGAAACTTGTTTTAGTTTGGATCATATGAAAAATAGTATAATATAAAATATTATTTATAAGAAGTTGCAGAATTTATATGGAAAAGATACGCATTTTACTATTTTATGCTATCAAAAATTTATACAAAAAACACTAACAGTTTAGCTATAAACATTTTCTACAGAAAATAGTAGTAGTTTACTATTTTATGCTATTAATAACATTCTTCACAATTAGGTCAGGTCAAAAACACGTACTAGGCCCAAAAAATTTTATTCCCTTCGTCCTATGTACAAAGATAGGTCAAGTTTGACAAAACACGCAGTTAAAAAAATTCATCATTATCTTGACTTTTCGTTTATTAAATTTCATCTTTCCAAAAATACCCTCTCTTACTTAGTATTGGGTTTTGTGTTGAGAATAATCATTGAAATAATAAAGGGTAACATAGGCAAGTTCAAAAAATTGTGATTTGACTTTTCAAAATAGACAAACATTTTGGAACACAAAAAGTAGCAGAAATTGCTTATCTTTGTGGGACGGAGGGAGTATCATCACCAAAAAAAACCTCCATGGAAGGTGTTGTAAGCACTGTCATGGCTATTCTAAGCCATGCCCATGGTTGTGTTTTAGTCACATTTTACTATTTCGTACTGCTAAAATTTCTATAAAAAATAGTAACAATTTACTATTTTTTTGTTATAAAAAATTACATTTTTCGTGCTACTAAAATTTCTACTGTAAATAGTAATAGTTTACTATTTTTTGCTATAAAAAACAGCATTTTTCGTGCTACTAAAATTTTTATGGAAAATAGTAATAATTTACTATTTGTTGCTATTAAAAACATCATTTATGGTTAGGTGAACAGAAACACAAGCAGCCGCCCCCCAAAAAATTATCATCACAACAAAAACACACATTTGGTAGGGAAAAAGGAAAAAATAAAAAATAAAAAATAGAAGAAAGGGAGAATATAGCCATAATTGATCTTTGGCCATGGTAACAAATTTGGTAGGACAAAGGAAAAAAAATGAAAAGAAGAAACAGAGGATAGCCATGGCTAGTGTTCACCACGCCATGGTAACAAATCTGGTGAGGGAGGGGGGAAGAGAGAGAGAAGAAAATGATAGGTGGTAGCTCATCGAAGAAGAGGCGTCACTTGGCTGTTGTCGGAGAAGAGCTACCAACGGAGAAGAGCCATAGTTTTTGTCTGGTCATGGCCGTGATGAGATTCCATGCAAATCAAAACAGTATTTGAAACTCATGTTATAACCTTTTAAGGGTAAAGTATGCATTTTTAAAAAAAATTTCCCTTACAACTAATAAAACTACTACACTATGGGGTTATAAAATTAAAAAATCTTTTGATAAAATTATTGTTAAAGGAAGACCGTTATGAGGGTAATTGCTAATATTCCCAATGAATTATCATATTTTTTGAGCACAGAAATGAGATTTCAATTTCACTGAATCATTTGCCATGATCGTGGCCTCACCTTTTGACCGTCTTAATAAAATTGACATAATGGCCCCAGTCAATAAAATTATAAAGGCCAAATTATACAGTTTATTTAAAATTAATCATGTGTAAGAATAATCGTTTTCCATGTAATTTTAACCTTGAGTGCAAATAATATATTTGCATATATGTAGTAGTTATAAAAGAGCCTAATTAACTATTGAAAGGTCAATGCTAGCTGGAGAAGGAGTTAAAGCATGGGTATACACGGGATACTTTATGTATACATTTTGGTCCGAAACTTTCTCAATCGGACACATTTTTTGTTTTGTTTTTATTTGCTAGTTTTTTTCACCTTTTTTGTTTCTTTGGGAAATGCTAGTTAATGCACACTTTCTTTTACAATTTTGCTTTTCTAAATGAATTTAGTTTTATTTTAAGTTTTACAATTTAACCATATCAATGGATTTTATAATTTTACCTTCTATTCTTTTAGTTGGATAAACTTTATAAGATAAGATGTAGAACTACCTAGCATTTCCCCGTTTTCTCTCGAGGGTTTGGTGGTGATGTAAACGTGAACATATGTGGCCATAACATACTATCAATGACTGAGAGGAAGAGAGGATGCCTCTTCCCCACATCGTATGGAACGTTAGGACCACCACAAATCCCCTCTAGCCCCGAGGCCGACATACGGACACGTGTTCACGTGATTGTTAAGGGCTTGTGTGGCTACAACTACTGCACGTGTTTCATCGCTATCCGGAGCGAAATGGACATTGCCGGGCAATATTGCGAAATATCAACGAGCTGAACGTTGACGTTCTCCACTTCTCAACTTTTGTGGTACCTTTAGTTTTTTTTTCCCCCTTGTGTTTTTAGGTTTAAAAAAAATTACAAAAATTATAATCTATTGATAAATCATATTTGAATTTAATACATTTATAATTGTTTAAGAAAAATTAATTTTTAAAAATTGATAAGTTTTAATAATATTAATTTTTTTTAAATTGATCTTTTAAAACCTATTATAATAAATAATGGACATTTACATGAAAACTTATAATCAAAAAACATGAATCAGAGACTAAAAAAGGTAGCATATGCTGCCTTATAAATGTTCATATAAATGTCAATTGTCCATTATAGTAGCTTAGTAGGTTTTAAAAAAAAAAAAAATTAATTTTACTAAAACTTATGTTTAGACTAAATTTGTACGATTCAGTATAGTTTAGATTTCAAATTAGATTGTTTTTTATTTAAAGTTTAGCTACTCAATAGGAACTAAATCAAAAGTATAGGGTAATAAAAAATTTTATTCAATTATTATGTTTTAGCTACCCTTGTCATGCAGGTTTGGGATAGGACCACATTGGGCACAACAATAAAGTTTATATATTAAATTGGGATAAAAAATAGTCTAGTACCACATTAGGATTTTTGAAAAAGTTATGGACATTAAAATGATTTTTACCCTAAAAAATAGGAGCGTGAAAGAAAAATAAATTAGGGTAAATAAATAAAAAAAAGCAAAAAAAAAAAGTGTAATATATTTTTTAAATAAATAAATAAATTCAGGTGAGGCGGCTACATGCAAACATTCATGTACTTGTAAATATGTAGTCATAATCATATAAATATGGAGATGCATGCATGCAATCATTTTCCTTTATTAATTTTTTGACACATGGTAAAGGGTGAATGAAAATAAAGAGGAGTCTCCTCCACGGGCACAAAAGAAAAAACCATTATTGCTTGGTAAATATGTTTTTATGGTATAACCATTTTGGGGAAAAAGTATCTCTATTTACTGGATCGTGCAATGACATTTGGATTATTCATACCATATGGGAGCCACTAATTCATGTGGGACCCATCAAAATACTAATGGTCAAGATTTCATCGGATGGTCCAATTAATAAAGAGGATCCTAATTCGATCATTTCAATGTATGGTAGGTGATTAAATGTATTTCTTTGAAATTGCTTAAATGGGAGCATCTTTAATGAGAGTGCCAATTGATTTGCCACTATTATAATTTGGCACAAATGATGAAAAAAAGATAAAATCTCTCCAGCAATGGTGCTGAATTATATAAATGCTAAATGTGGTATTTCAATTATAACATAACTTTTGGCATTTGGTACTAATGTCAAATGATAAAATAGTATTAAATCCATAAAAATCGAATGCTATGTTGGTTTATATTAATTAATTTATTTTTATGATATTAAGAGATCATAAATGTTTTGCACTTAACTAATTATCCTAGGTACATATAGTCCCGCCGTCCCATATGCACCGGATAATTACAAGACAAAGTTCATAAGGGTGGCCTTGAGGAAGAGTGATGAGAGTTGAACTCGGTCAAAACCTCTTACTTGACAAGAGGTCCTAAGGCCACTCTGTCCATCCTTCAAAATTAAATGCTATGTTGGTTTCACTTGAGTAACATATAGAGTTCTAAATTCATTAATGTAATTATGCTAAATTATACTAATACGATAGCAATCTTGTTGCCGTATTTTTTGGAATACGTCGTAGTAAACATAGCCATCTAAGCATGGCATTATATTTTTAAAGCTTAAAAAATTCACATTTTACTTATGAGTGGTAATTTTATCAGGGTGTTGTCAAAGTTTGCAATAACAAAGATAGTTAATTTATAAGTAATGTACGAAAAATGTGAAGAGCCCACATTATGGCTCAAAACTTTGAATGACCTTTACCACTATCATTAATTTCATTCCTGCATCACTTTTCTTTTTCTTTTTTGGGATGAGATTAATTGGTAAAAACTGAAAGAACTTCACTATGGTATATTTTGTAATAACAGACAAGTCAAAGCGTCCAAAAAGGTTTAGGGATTGATAAAGAAAATATTATTTTATAAAAAGGTTTTCACAATTAAAATATAGTAAAAGGATACAATTTTGGAAAGGCAAGTATGGAGTGATAGCGAAATTTATCTCCAAAGTTCAAACAACGTGACCTGGGTGTTTTGCAGCCTCATAAAACCTCTCTGGTATCCCTTTTTTGTTTTTTCCCATTTTAAATACTGGAGTCGTATATGAAAATCAAATGCAGAAAGAGAGAGTAGGATAAAACGGAATGGAATCGACGGCCCCAATGCGCCCCTACAAACCTACCTGTAACAATGGAAGGTGGCGATGAAGAACCCTTGCATTGGAACGGTTGGGTCCGATTATATACATTCATTCAATTCATTGAAGACCGAACGTTATCTCCCTCCGCCACTTATCCCCTCTTTACAGCGAGTCAGAAGAGAAACCTATAACAAGGAACTCGATCTGTAGATAATCCCCCATCCTACCCACAAAGATCGGAGAAGAGTAAAGAAGAAGCCGAGTAGTTGGTACAACTGATCACCGATCACAAGGGGAACTTACACGACAGGTGCTTAGAGTAAGGCTAGCGAGCTAGCTAGAGGTTACGCACCGCCATTCTATATAGTTTTGTACTTGTCAAAAGCTCTCGACACATTTCGATTTGCAAATTGTCTTTTATAAACCTCCAATTAAGTCTCTTTGACAGTCATTCTCTCATGCTTCTTCAATTGAATTCTCAGAGTAATTCGTCTACTCTTCTTCCAATTTACATCATTATTCTTTTTTCCCCTATTGCAGAGATATCTTTGAGGCATGAGGAGTTGGAGGATTTCATGAAGTTTCCAGTCTAATTCTGTCAGGTCGAGTACATCTTTTATCCTGCATGTTTCCAACAAGTATTATTTGTACTTAATTTTCATTTTCATTAGTATTTTAGCTGAGGATTTCTTTTAACTTGTGATTGTAATTGTTTTTTAGTAGTTCCACTTTATCGTCATCATTTCTTTCAAATTCTCCGGCTACTTTTTCTGCAATATATATTCAATCGTTAAAAAAAGAAAAAGAAAAAAGAAGAAGCAATTAATACTATTTCATATTAGGAGCTACATATATATATATATATTACTCATATGGTTTTCTATTGCCCATGTGTCTCTGCTTTTGCGGATTATCCATTTTTGGTTGATGCCATTGTTAACTCTGGTTTCCATGACGGAACTCGATCAATTTCAAGGGGGAAATGTGACTTCTGCAATTTTCAATGTAATACCACAATTTTTATTTCATTTTATTTTCATTTTTATCTTGGACGACGTTCAAAGCGCGCTGCTAGCCTGAAATCAATTTAAAAGAAGTCTATCTAGCTCTCAGCTGCTTCTGTTGCATGGGATTACATTGATGAAGAGTTTTGATATGAGAACCGAGAAACGAAGTTCTCTTCTTTTCCATATACTCCTATATAGTATTCGTAGATCATTGTCTGATTTGGTAATTAAATGGGCTCATTTTATGTTAATTGTTAGGTGGCCGGTGATCCTCTAAATTAAGCGCAAGTCAGAGTTTTAAAAATGGATAAATCAAGGGCCACGAGTAGTGATCAGCGATGGTCAATTGAGGTCTTTGAACCAGCAGCGACAACTACTCAAGACCTCGGACAGCCTAATAGAGAGCTTACGAACATCGAAGCCCAAGTGCCAGACGGAGCATCATCATCATCAAGGCGCAAGACTTCAATTAGTGAGGAGCCTGTCAACAAGTGGATGGCATTTGAAAGAGAGGCTGCCGGCAAGTCTAAAATCACTACTACTACTACTACTACTACTACTACTACTACTACTACTGACGATATCATAACAGATTTTAATGGAACTAGTAGCCGAGGAGATCAAGTTAATAATGGCTTGAATTATAATGTAAGTGGGCAGTCTTCTTCTAATCAAATTTTGACGGAAGCCATCATAGCCCAAAGGACTGCAGAATGGGGACTGGTTCTCAAGTCAGAAGTGGGAGAAGGAAGTTTCAAAGCTGCAGGCTTGATGATAAGGTCATCCGCTGATGGAGATGGAAACAAAAACTCATCAGAGAGATTTACAGTAGTGGAATCAACGAGAACATCGGCGGAAAGTGAATCCGGGGCATTTCCAAGGGTATCTCAAGAGTTGAAGGATGCATTGGCGACGCTGCAACAGACATTTGTTGTGTCGGATGCCACCAAACCAGAATGCCCCATAGTCTACGCCAGCAGTGGGTTTTTTAGCATGACGGGTTATTCTTCAAAGGAGGTTATCGGAAGGAACTGGTAAGCGTTAATCAAATTGCCTTTCTTCTGTATTTGTGTTTGTGCGTGTAGATATAAAGCTGCAGCCAGATTCCTTTTCATAGTGATAAATAAGTTTATCAGCATGTAAGTCACAGATAGCAGCTTCATTTGTATGGTGCCTTGGCTATGTGCAGACGGATAAGAAATCGAGGCTTTTGAACCTCCAAATTAAGCCTAAATTAGTTTTTGAAAAATGCCATAATCCAACTTCTATGACTTCTATTTTGATTTTGAAGAGGGGTAGTAGATAATCAGTCTCTTGAAACAAGGCATTTCCTGATTTCCTTGGTAATGGGGCGGCAGTCTCTTCTGTCACAAAATACTACTGGAGTAGAGGGCAGCTATTGCAACCCTTCAACTTTATTTGCACACCCTACTTATTTTAAGTTTCTAATGTTTTATGAAAAATATAAAAGGTTTTTATGAAATTGATCACGATGTCTATTAGTAAACATCATTTTAAACAACTTTGAAAATAAAACTTTCAAAAAATTTGTCGTTTAAGTGAATTTTTGATCATTTTCAATTTTTGTATATGTAAAAATGAAATAGAGACTCTAAATCTTTAAAAAGTCCACTTAAATAATAGATTTTGGAAAGACTTTTTTTTACAAAGTTGTTCAAAACGATGTTTTCTAAAAGACAACATGACCATCTTTCGTGAAAACCTTTTATATTTTTTATAAAATCTTGAAAAATAAAAATAAGTGGGTTATGCAAATAAGGTTGAGGGATTGCAATAGCAACCCTGTACTGGAGTAACAGCCTTTGAAGTAGGGTATGGTAATTGCAACCCCAAAACTTTGTTTGTACACCCTACTAATTTTGATTTTTTAAAGTTTTAGAAATATATAAGAGGTTATTATGAAAAGTGTTTGCGTAGTCTTCTAAAAAACATCATTTTGAACAATTTTGTAGAAGAAAATTTTTCCAAAATTTATAATATAAGTTGACTTTTTGGAAAAAAAATGAAACAGAGACAGTAAATGACCAAAAAATCTACCTAAATGACAAATTTTGAAAAAACTTTCTTTTGAAAAGTTGTTCAAAATGACATTTTCTAATAGATATCGCGATCAATCTTTATAAAAACTTTTTATACTTTTCTTAAATCCTAAAAAATTCAATGGCGTGTGCAAACAAAATTTTGTAGGTGCAATATGGGCTCCCCTTGAAGTAAAGCCTGTAAAGAGAATCCCATATAGCCTATGAGCCCGCTGTTGTTGACCTGGCTGAAAGCTGGGCTTCTCTGACGCGGGCCTAAGGGCACAGCTTAGAGCAGGGCGTTCAGGCCGTTATTAGCGTCCTCCTCCCTTAAAAAACATTAGAGTAATATTACCTAGGGCACGGCTATTTACATTACGTTTTTATCTTTATTTTTTTATACACATACCATTTAATAGAAATTTCTAATTACTATTCTATCATTGAGTAAAATGTCAGTTAAGGACAAAGTAATTTAAATAAAAACACAAATTTGCTTTACATACCCACAAAACATAATTATAATCATGAAAACTCTCTCACTCAAAACCTTTTCCTTCTTTCATTTTTATATTCTCATTGTATTACAAACCCTAACTACTAATCTATAATATCTCTTCAATCTTAACTATTGTTTGTATTTTTACGCTTTTTTGAATAATGGACGAGTAAATAGTCAATTCAAATGCTTCTAGTGCTAAAAAAAATGTTTTTTCTTATAAAAAATTGTTGAGTTTTGTTTGTGAATCACATTTTGTTTAGGTATGGTGTACCGAACAAACTTAAAATGTTTAAATTGTTTCAACAGAACATTTTAAAGTTGTTTAGGATATACTAACTACATTTTTTGCAGTTATTCAGTTATAATGTATTAAACAAATATAATATGTTCAGTTCAAATGTACCGAACTTTTTTTCCCATCAAGAGAAGTTAAGTTTTATTTGTGAATCATGATTGTTTCAGACTTGGTTTATTAAATAAATCTAAAATGTTTAATTTGTTTCTATCGAACATTTTAACGTTATTTGGGACGTACCAACTAAAATTTTTGTAATTGTTTAATCATAATGTACTAAACAAATATAATATGTTCAGCTTAAATATACTAAACTTTTTGGGGTTAGAGTTAGGATTAGTTTAAGTAGCATGAAGTGTATATAAAGTAAAGGGCAAACTACATATTAGTGTCACTAACTTTATCCCCAAATTTCAATGTGGTGTATAAACTTTTAATTTGTCCTAATTTAGTGCACTAACTATACATTAGTGTTTCAATGTGGGTAAACAAGGGACGGCCGTTTAGTTTACTAACGGAGACCTCACGTGGCGCTGACGTAGCGATCCACGTGGCGCTGACGTGGCATCCCTGGTGGAGTCTCCCCAAGAGAAATTACATATTAGTGTCACTAACTTTACCCCAAATTTCAATGTGATGCATAAATTTTTAATTTGTCCAATTTAATGCACTAACTATACATTAGTGTTTCAATGTGGGTAAACATGAGACGACCATTTATTTCACTAATAGGGACCTCATGTGCCCTCATGTGGTGGCCCATCTTGCGCTGATGTGGCATCCCTGGTGGAGTCTCCCCATTTTTTCCCACCATTTGCATCTCATGTGCGCAACATCTGAGAGATTACTTACATTGATAACCCCTTATGATCTAGGGCTTTTGACCCAAGAGTGAGAATGGTGGTGGGAGTGGGGGACGCAAGGAGCTACTTTGCTTCCACATCGACTGCGAACTGATCTGAAGAATGGTAAAGATTATCTTCGGGAATGGTGGTAGGGGTGGGGGACGACGCACGGGTTTGGGGAGGGGAGAGTATAGAGAAAGGACAGAAGGTGGAATTAGGGTTAGGGAGAAGAGGAGAGGGAAAACTCTATTTCTTTAAGGAAATCGTTAATGTGGCAATAAGGGTGGAGAAGAATGGGGAAGAGGGAGACTCTCATATCACATAAGTGGTACCAGTGTGTCTGTCTTTCCATGGTGGCAATAGTGGTGGTGATGGCAGTAGTGGAAGACATGGTGAATATCTTCCTACTTTCAATAGTAGCCTTTCTTCTCTTCAGATAGAAGGAATTGTAATTACGTATGTTGGGAAAGGGAAAAGGGAAATGGAAAATGGAAATGGGAGGGAAGGTGGGGTTTCCTATGCTCTATCATTTCTGACTATGAATGGGTTCGTCGAAACAGCTTTGATGGAGACTCCACCAGGGATGCCACATCGATGGCAGATGGGTTACCACGTAAGCGCACATAAGGTCCTCGTTAGTGAATTAAACAGTCGTCCCATGTTTATCCACATTGAAACATTAATGTATAGTTAGTGCATTAAATTGGACAAATTAAAAGTTTATGCACCACATTGAAATTTGGGGTAAAGTTAGTGACACTAATATGTAATTTCTCCTGGGGGGACTCCACCAGGGATGCCACGTCAGCGCCACGTGAGGTCTCCGTTAGTAAACTAAACGGCCGTCCCTTATTTACCCACATTGAAACACTAATGTATAGTTAGTGCATTAAATTGGACAAATTAAAAGTTTATACACCACATTGAAATTTGGGGTAAAGTTAGTGACACTAATATGTAGTTTATCCTAAAGTAAAAGTGCGATTTTTAAAATTAAAAAATATATATACAAAACAAATGTGCATATAAAGTAAAAAACGTAGTATGAATAGCCACGTCCTATTACCTATTATTTTATAATTTGAAGTTATAGTAATAATATGATGTGATGATAAGAGAGGGTAGAACTTGGCTATCGGTGAGAGTAGAGGAGCTGCGCGTGTTGATGGATGGTTTTCAAATCCACCATTCACCTTGAAAATTGAGAGGGCGGGGTCGATTATTGCCACCGTCGTAACATTGTCATACACCTCCACCATCCTTATTCCTTATGTATGTAGTTATGTGAACGCCCCCAAAAGAAATACTTTTGGTTTTGGCTGCCCTGTTAGGAAAATCCGGATAAATGTGGTCAAATTCAGGAACGGCCGACGGACCTAATAAGAGATACATTTGAAAAGGAAAACTTGGGTTTGTTTAAAATTCGGTTGTAAATGGCAACTGGTACGACTTCGAATTTGGTCCCTCGGAGATATAATATTGTTAATTTAAATTAAATTAAAACAACGGTCCTGCTCGACTACTGCTACTGCACATCTTCTCCATTCTTTTTATTTTTTATTTTTTATTTTTACAATCGATCCCAAATGTCAACAATCTAACAGAACCCCAACATCACTCACCCGACCAGTGAGGAGAATACCATTACGCTATATGCCATTGGCCTTCTCCATTCTCTTGATACCTCAAGTTCATAGTTTTTAACAGTAGTAGTCTGAATTTGAATTGAAAATGTACGAGTGTGGCTGTGGTATTTTGGTTGCAGCCGCTTTCTTCAGGGACCTGATACAGACCAGAATGAAGTTTCCAAAATACGAGATGCTGTCAAAACTGGAAAAGGCTACTGCGGCAGGCTCCTCAACTACAAGAAGAATGGCACTCCCTTTTGGAATCTTCTAACTGTCACCCCTATCAGAGATGACGAAGGAAAGGTCATCAAATTTATTGGGTAAGACTATATTTTCTTACTTTTCTTAATATTTTTCCCTTTGCTCTGGCTTTCAACATATCTACTGTCATCATTTCATGTTTTGATGACACTAATACATGTACTTTGATGCTTGATATTCATAGCATTCTAATTGAACCTGGAATTTAGAAAAACTCCCCCGCGGTGTTGGGGGGGGGGGGTCTTCTGTGGTTATGCCTATTCTATACGCAGTCATGCATGTACAAAGGGGGGGGGGGGGGGGTGGTCTTCTGCGGTTATGCCTATTCTATACGCAGTCATGCATGTACAAAGTTATTCATAACTGATATGAGAATAAGTGAACTATAGGAAAGATTCCTAAATATGAAAAGATGATAATGCCTATGAGGCATTTTGTGGATACATTGGTTTATTTTCTCAATTATTCAAATCATTATCAATTTGGATTGGGGTTTGAGGGTTGTCTGCTATTGATGACATGTAAGTTGTATCTATCACAAGAAAGTGAAGAGGGAGAGAGGGAAAGAAGAAGGGTCTGGTTTATGGGTTTGTTGTCTGTTCTGATGTTATGTTGGACTTTGGTTTTTGAAAGTACCTGGAGTTATGATTACACAGCTGGATGAGGTCCAAGATTCCTAAATACTTTTTATGGCATTGGCCAGAAATCCAGAATGCGTATAAAATACCGAGGAATTTAAGGCATCCCCAGCTGTATGATGTCTTTTATTTATTTTATGCAAGGGGAGCACTGGTTTAAATGAAATGTAGGTGATAAAATTAACACATGAATGGCAAATGATAGATGTCTACTTACACTAGTTTACATTTTAATTTCTCCTGACATTAAGTAACCCATCATATCACATTATTTTAAAACCAAAATTTTTGGCTTGTTTCTTCAATTGGTTTGTTATCGTGGGAACTTCTTGTTTGGTTATAATTCGCTAATCCCTCCATTTATTATGTTAGAGAAATTAAGTTTAGATGATCTTTTGGATTCGTAATCTGAAAATATAAATTTGAATACATCATTATCAATGCTTTCATGGTTATCGTTTTGTTTCTAAACCATTTCCACTTAATCTTGCAGTGATTAGATTATTATTTTTGAATTAACAAGCTATTATCTGTTTCTGGTTTTGTATTATAATTGTAAATTCTTCTGAGCAATGTTTATTGAAAAGTACCTTGTAATCTTCTCTTCACCTGAAATTTTTAATGCTTTTTCTGCAGAATGCAGGTTGAGGTCAGCAAATACACAGAAGGTGTGAACGAAAAGGCATTACGACCAAATGGATTGCCTAAGTCATTAATCCGCTATGATGGTAAGCATGACACCTTGGTTTTGGATATGACTTTGACTTCAAATCTAATTCCCATACTTTATGTTTCAGCTCGTCAGAAGGAGAAGGCTTTAGGTTCCATCACTGAAGTTGTCCAAACTGTGAAGCATCCACGGTCTCACATTCACCCTACAAGTGATGATACCACTGGCAAGCATGAAGAAGAGGGGAAATTCAACCTTGATTATTTTCTACCTAAGTCTGCTGAGATTGAGACCATAAATACCCCTGGTAGACAAACTCCTCAATTTGATTCCAGAAGTGATGTGTCCCTCGCGAGTTCTAGTCAGGAAGCTGGCAAGAAATCTAGAAAATCCGGACGCACTTCCTTAACGGGGTGAGTCTTTTTCATCCAAGTTTCTGAAGGTTCACTGCAATACTAAGGCTGATAATAACTGTAATTTTTTAAAATTTGGCAGAATATGCATTCGTATTGTCTGCATGGCAAGACAATATTTACTAAAGTGATAGTTGTATATCTTATCATTAAAAAAAAAAAAAAATTCAGTTGTATATGTTTCCGAGTGCAAATGCTCTTTAAATGTCTCAAAGTGTGTGAGAGGAGTGACCTTTCTTTGATCGTTATCAGAAAACAGTATTCGAGTCACGCATCCCAGTGTTATTGAACAGTCAAATTTGTTATGGCAACTTTAATGTCGCCCTCTGGAATATCCCTCTTATTTTAATTTCAATAAAAAATTGACTGTTGCTTCAGTTCCTTTCCCTGATAGCTGGTTTTGACATTTTAGCTCTTCAGACTTTTTCATTGTTAACAGATTAGTTTCCTCCACACATAGCCACATCCTGTTTAGATATCCTAGGAAGTTACTTAAACAGAATTATTGTGCAGATACATCTATCATTAGGGAGGAACCTCAGAGCTTTAATTCTGTAACACATGATACACTTTTTTGCAAGGAGGTGATTGCTCATTGGTTTTCCTGAAATGTTATTTTGGGCAAACAAATTTTTACCATGGAGATCAGCTGAAGCTGCCTCTGGAAAGATGTTATTTTTTTTGTATGAATACCAAAATGTTTGCATTTGGCATGTTTGGATGTTTCATTTGAATCAGTCAAATTGTCTATGACAAACAGTATCTTATTAAAATGGTCACCAGCATTATACATATTAGGGCATTTATTGAAATTATAAATTTTTATTTTTATTTTATTTTCTGTAAATGTGTAAGAAAAAAAAATTGGTTGATTTTAATGCAATCAGGAGCACAATGAACTCATTTCAAAATGTACATGACATGCAATGGAATCATTCTGTTTCCACGGGGCGTACAAACATTTTAGTAGGGGAAGATGCCATGAATTGAAGATTGATTTATTGATTTAACAATTAGTTCTTTTTAAGTAATCTCTTCAGTCTACTGTTGTTTCTATCTAGGGAATGTATTTTGGGCTTGATAATTCTCGCAAACTTAGAGGTGATGTATTGACGTAGTGGAAAACTGATCATGACCAACGGAGTCACCAAGAAATTGCAATCCACCAAGCATAACACAAAACACGAATTTTATTAATTAAAATTTGAGTCTACCTTACGTCTACAACCCTACATATATAATGAGCTAACCCTAATTCTTGTAGAACGAGGAAATAAACAATAAAAAGGCAAAATTACCAAAAATAATAAAAATTTACTAAATAAGAAAACGAAGGCTAGAATAAAGGTAGAAGTGATGGGAGTCAATTTTCATTTATATAATTAACATTATTAGTAAAACAAAAAGTTTTCTAAAACAACAAAATTGCACTTTTGATGGCCTAAACGTCAGAATTTTAGTCAAAGTTTGAAAATTCCATTGTTTAGTAGTGGATTTTGATGATCTCTGCATTTCCAATCAACTGTGCGAATTTGGTGCGATTCTAAGTCCATAGGGCCCAAGTCCCTCTAGTGCTTGCTAGAATTGTGACGAGCCAACTATTCCATGAAATTTGCAGCCACTTGTCCAACATCATGTATCAATGTTCATCTTCACATTTTTCGAATAGCAAAATATTAGTTTCTCAATTCCTAGAAAAAAATGTTAAATAAATAGAAACATCACGATAACCTTTTTGGTTTGGTTCATCATTCCTGCCTTGATGGCCTAATGTTTAGTTGGCCATGTATTGAACTAATGGCACTACACTCTTGATCTTTGATTCCTTATATATCAGCTTGATCCTCAGATTAGTCAGTCCCAGCCTTAAGGGATTTTGTAAAAGTTAGCGATGAAAAATGGTTGGTAAGTGGTAACTTAGAATGGATAATGCTTTTGGTGTTTTGATATCTATGCAATGTACATTTCTTGCCATTTGATGTGCCGAAAGAAAGTTCTGCAATACAATCTCAAAGAAAGAGACTCAAACCTTTTCATTGACAAAGGAACTAAGTGAAATTATTATTTAGTTTTCCGTTTAGATTTGATTTCTCCAATAAATCAGCTTGGTCTACAACTTAAATTTGAAGGCATACCACACTACTATGGATAATACATACATTACAAACTCTTGGCCAATCTTCTGAATTTCATCAAGAGAATACCAAGATGAACCACAAAACAGTAAACTAGGATTTCTACTAGACAATCTCAACAATTTTAGGCTGAAGTGGACCAGGCTATATTTTGTTGTGGTCTGTTGAATTGCTAGGAAAGACTTCCTGCACGCCTGTTTATCATTTTGTAAGGACTCCATTTCCTCCCTCTTCTCTGTGTTTTATTTTTTCAGTTTCTTGAGTTGTGGTGTTCAGGTTTTCATTACTCAGATGGATTCTTCAAGTTAAGCTCAATGAATTAAAGATGTGTGCTAATATCCTACAGGTCTAAAGGAAGGTCTCTAAGCTCTGTTGGGAAGCATGAACATCAACCAAGTTTTGAACTGGAGGTCTTGATGACTACAGACATAGAACGTTCTGACAGTTGGGACCGTGCGGAAAGAGAAAGGGATATACGTCAAGGATTTGACCTAGCAACCACATTGGAACGCATTGAAAAGAATTTCGTGATAACAGATCCTAGACTTCCTGATAACCCAATTGTGAGATATTTTTTTCTCTATTAACTAGAGGAAGGATGTTAATTTGTTTGTACACTTAAAATAAATATTGTTATATCTATTGCCCTTGTATAGGAAGTTTTATTTTATGTTTTGGCTTCTAAAATCTGTCCTTATTTCTAGTACATCTGGCATGTCATCCATTTTAGGTTTGCAAGAAGAGTAGCTTGAGACATGGAAAAATCCTTCTCATGAAGTAGTGTATAATTTTGATGATGGGGTGACAAGTTTGGGGTGGTGGTCGGGGGGGCTAGTCTCAATTTGAGATTGAGAGAGTTCACCTCTTCAGTTTCCTAGAAATGTACTAAAGTCATTGCCATGGCTCATTTCTTTGTTAAATTTTTTCTCTCATTCTCTATGCATTAAACATATAGCACCAGTTTTATAGAGTTTTTTTTTCCTTCATATTATTACTATTTTTATTCTAGCGTTCTCTTTTATTTTGAAATCCCTTCCTCATATACTAAGCACTCTTTACTTTACTTATCACAAAGTTGGAGGTTATCTTGTGAGATGATTTTTTTTGCCCCTTCCAGAACTCTTGTACACTAGGTGTTTTTTTTTTTTTTTTGGGGGTCCCGCATCATGTTTGTAGTTTGTGAATTTGATTCATCTATTATATGCAGTTTAAATGTTCATATTATGCAGATTGCATCTATGAAGTGACTTCATTTGGTCCTTAATGTGCAGATATTTGCATCTGATAGCTTTCTTGAATTGACTGAGTATACGCGGGAAGAAATTTTGGGGAGAAACTGTAGGTATGAAATTCATTGTATTTTACAACTTTTAGTAGCTTAATCAATGTCTTTTTCTCCATTCACCTCCTATATTCTAAATATTTTATTTAGAATATAGAATGTTCATCTGTAATCTACATGAAAGAATGTAGAGTCAAATTGTTACCTGATCTATTTATTTTCTTTAAATTGTTTGAAAAATTATTCTGTTTATGGAAAATATGCATTTGAAATTTTAATTTAAAATATTTGTTGAACATTTCAATTATGGATGGTATAGAACTTTGAAGGCAGATCTATATATCTGATGCTGGTGCCATTACCATATTCTTGTCACGTTGGATTGTCTCTCAAAAGTTTTGATGGTCATAGGTTGATTGTTTATTATTTATTGTTTTCCTGATTTGCCATACGGCCAGCTGTAAAAGATAAGCATTTAAGATTCGGTCAATTGGAACTTCGATTGATCTCTAAATTCAGTGTGATGTTTCTGATATGAGTCATATTATATCAGCGAAGCATTTTGTCAAAAAATAAAACTACAAAATTAATTGTTTGCATTGTATTCTTTTTCCTCCATTTTTGAAAAAAAGGAGAAAGAAAAAAAATTCTGTCAGCAATGCTAGTACTATTCTGATTAGCTTCATTTATTGTACAGATTTCTTCAAGGACCTGAGACAGATCAAGGAACTGTCTCAAAGATAAGAGATGCTATTAGAGAACAAAGGGAAATTACCGTTCAGTTGATTAACTACACTAAGAGTGGTGAGTTAACGATTTTGGTATGCTGATGACTCAAATATTCTATGAGTTATTATGGCATGCTTAACAACTTGAACTTTAATTAGTGGTCATGTTAGTTATGAGTTAAGGAATATTACTGCATCTAATTAGAAGCTTCATAAAATATTTAATCTCCTGAGGAGACTATAACTTGCTCCTTCAGAGATACCATGCTTTACATTTTTTTCCCCTTTTTGTTGCTACTATCATGCTTGATTTTTGTGATTTCATGACTTGCAGGGAAGAAGTTTTGGAATTTATTTCACTTACAACCCATGCGTGACCAAAAGGTGGCTATGAGGTCCTTATTCTAGATTGTTGTTAAATTAGATCTTTAACACCATCCCAATTCATTTATGCAGCCATTCTCCCCTGACTTTTTTCGGAGTCCCTTGTAACTTCTGTAGGGTGAGCTTCAATACTTCATTGGTGTCCAACTAGATGGAAGTGATCATGTGGAACCGCTGCGAAACCGCCTGTCAGAGAAAACAGAGCTACAAAGTTCTAAATTGGTATGCAATTTCCTGGTTTCATCTTCTAACTGTTTATGTATTCTCATCATTCAATTGTCTATTTGTAGAATGGATGTTTACATGCTGTTGTGGTCATGATTTGAAATATCAATGTTGACGCTGGTGTAACCGTATTGTGATTAGAAATTCACTTGTCCCCCCCCACCCCCTCCTTCCCAAAACAAAAAAAACAAAAAAAAAAAAAAAAAAAAAAACCTCTTTACCCCCCTTTTGTTTTTGTGATAGCAGTCATGACTTACAATATCAATGTTGACCCTGGTGTAAGCCTATTGTGATTGAGAATTCACTTTTCTCCTCACCCCCTCTTTTGTCCCTCTCTTGTTTTCCTGATAGTCATAGCTACTGTATTATACATGCATTTATAATGTTAATATCCAATAATACAATATTTAATAAAATTTTTGTACATTGTCTTCTAAGTAGTGAAATAATTATGAAAATGAATGCAAGTCAGAGTAAATTGAATTTAGCACTAGTATAATTATCATATGGGGTTGGTATGGCTGTTTTACATTGGTATCAGAATCCAACCGTGTTCAGTGTCATGTATTATTTTCGATTGAAAAAAATTGGAATTTGAATCTGAATATAAGCATTTCTTTCTCTTTTGTCAGGTGAAAGCGACTGCAGAAAATGTCAATGAAGCTGTTCGTGAACTTCCTGACGCCAACCTGGTAAGGTACTCGTTTTGCTCTGTGTTTGGATTGATACTAATTGGTGTGTTAATCATTATCATTTATCAAGAATATATACTGGATTACACTCAAATCATATAAAATTCTTATGTTCAGTCACATAAATGCAGATCTATATGTGTATAATTGTGAAAATCATTCATATATACAAGTAGTTGAATGATATGGAAACTATGATCCATATTACGGACTTACGGCATCAAGGAGTCGTGTGCTAAAACTTCTCAATAAAAATATTAAAAAATTTAGAATTTTTTGTGTAAATATTGGCAGTTATGGGTAAGACCGTAAGAATCATGAAGAGTTTAAATTGCTGTAGTTATTTATTGGTTAATTTTAGTTATTGTTATTACCATCTTTTGATACTTTACTGTATAATTCTTTGCTACAACTTATTATGTCTTTAAAGGGTGAGATCCTACTATTTTCTCAACCTAATGTTCAATCATAGATGATGCAACTGTGATTTTGTACCATATTTTAGAGACCTGAAGATTTGTGGGCAATCCATTCTCATCCTGTCTTCCCAAGGCCTCACAAGAAGGACAGTGCTTCTTGGATAGCAATACAAAAGGTACCAGTTTGTAAATTTAACACCTCACTGCCTCCCTATGGATAACCTGCTTCAAGTATATTGGGAGAAGGATTTGTTGAGTTGAGTATAAAGTATAAACCTGCTCTTTGTGATTCACATGTAAAGCTACCTTGGAGTTTATGCTGAGTGTTATAGTGATATGTATGCATTTTATGACAAACTTAATCAATTAAATTTCAAATTTCATTTATGCACCATGATTATTTTTGTTCTCAACTAAAACCATCTCCTTCTGGGTAAATGTGTCACTGCACCTAAAAATATTCATGAGAAGCTATATGATGTGAAAGTGACTTATTACTCCTGAAGTTTTGTTGTTTATGAGTCTGTATGATATAATATAATGAAAATGACATTTTGTCCATCTAGTTAATTATTTTGGGTTATGGGACTACTATTCTGTGTTCCATCATCGAGCCCACATTTGGATTCAATAGAGGCATGTCTAATCCAAATCACTCAATGAAAAAAACCATAGAAATAAATCAGTGTCCTTTTGGAAAAATGCAATGGGGAAGTGAAATCTAGAATTTGCTACTTAAATTTAGTTGTAATAAAAACTAAAGAGACCAATTTTGTGGGCTATCTAGGGCATGTGAGAATGGTAATTATAATGTATATTAGAGCTTCATTTTTTGATCTCTTGTATTCATTTAATGGGGAGGATGATTAAGTATTTATGATCATAGTGGCCGATTTGAGATTTTATCTGTTAATTACTTGCCATATAATTCCAAATTTAGAAAGCTATTGGAAAATATGAAGAATAATTCCAAATATGGATTAGTAGTTTTTTTGGACCTTTCTTTTTTATATATGATCTATCAAGTTCCTCGGGAAAAGATAGAGAGGGAAAAGGGGAAAGGAGCGAAGCACCCCAAAAACCTCAACAACTACGACAGCTGGAGAGTCAATCAGGAGAAAGAAGACCCCAAGGAACCAGATAGATAGACTTACTAATGACAAATCCCACCTAGTCATTGCCTGTGTTTTTTTAGAGACCCGTCTTAAGCAGATGCAATAGCAAAGCAATACATTAGCCTCCTAGTAGTTATTTAAGCGATCTTTTTTCTCCAAAAACCGTGCATTTAATGTGAATTTACTTCTTTATTTGGACTAATTTTAGAGTCTTGAAATCCTTTGCTGTACAAATTTTTATGAATATTGACTGGAAAAGATAACAAACATATCTTGGTTAGCTTTAGTTCAAAAGATGTTCCCTGGAGATAAGATAATGATTGGTATTGACTACTATTGAATGTTGCTATCATTCTTCTCTCTATGGTTAACTATTTTAAGTGATAGGCTCATATCCTGTACTCCTGTTTGCTTGGAGATGCAGAAAAAGAAGAAGTTATCCCACTAAATAATTGGAGATAATTATATAATTTGTGTTATCCTTCTATTTCAAGGATCTTTTAACTTATCAATTGTACTAGGTTGGTCTGCTAGGTAACTTCCAGATTTTAAAATATGATGTCATGCATGCACCACTTAACTGTGAAATTGATGGGGACATAAGACACAAAGTTCAGCAGAATGGTCTAATTCGGCCTATTAACTTGAAGACCAAGGCTTTAGCATATTTGCTTTAAGCATATTTATTTTTTAAGAATAATTAGATTAATGCCTTTTAAATTCCTAGACTTTAGGGTTAAGTTTTACCTTATTTGATGTAATTGGGACCTATATATAGGCTCTAACAACTCTTTAATTTTCAGCTTATAATGAATTAAAATTAGGTTTTTCTAGGTTTGGTGTCGACTCCAAACCCCCCTAGCTGCCAACTCCTAGGGGTTTAACTTCTTCCTTGCTTATTTTAAGCTTCTTTTCTTTTCTTTTCTCTACTTTTGTTTCTCTCTAAGGATTTTTGAGGTTGTCCTGCATTAACTTTGGTATCAGAGCAAACTCCGATCCCGATCCCGATCTTGCGCATTGCACAAGCAAATCTATGACTTTTCCTCACATCTCGCCATCTTTTTCGCTTCGAGCATCATCACCTTCGATCCGCCAGAACCAAGCCAAAAAACATTATAAAGCCCTTTCTCACCAAGTTAACTTTCCCTCTTTACCATATTCACTAGTCAAGCCATGTGAGTTGCAAGTCGAGCCATACCACAATCCCTCGTTTCATAGTCAAATAATAATTAGACTTCACTAGAGACATACCCACCAACAATACCCACAACTAGCACACCACCACCCATCAAAATTCCCATTCGTGCCACCTTTTGGGGGAAAAAAAAAATTATCACTGTGAAACCCACCCAAACTGTGACAAAGCCTTAAACCCAGTCAATTGACAACATCGCAGGGCTACTATTATAACCCTTCTCTCGTTTGAACCCAACCTCAGACCCTTCGCACATCCAAAACCTAAATCGCACAACCCTTGACAAATATTTCACTGCCGATGATGCACTCCAGACCATAAAATTTTAAACTCGCAACTCAGTCCAACCTCAACCAACTAGGCCCCATCATACAACAACTCCGACATTGATGTTGAAGCACTATCACCCAGTCTAATTGATCCACCATCTCACTGAGCCATCGTCGTCATAGTCTCTTTATCTCTTTCTCTGACGTTGAATGAACCAATTGAAGACCCATCCAGATCTAGTTGTCTTTGCCACCAACGCTATATCTCCACTGTTGGGACATCGGTGTTGAATCACCATCACTATAGCCTAGTGTCGCCATTGAACCATATCCCAAATATTCAAGTCGAGCCACCATCCCAGTAAACGATCTTGAACCAATGTGCTGAGTTGTCGTTAGATTTGCTGTCGGATCTCATCGTTGGTCCCCTCATCACCGTCAGATCTCACTGCTGGTTCCTTTGCTTTTCTCTCTCCATCGTGCTCAAATTCTCGAGTAGCTTCAACAACTCTTTGGTTTTTGGGTTAGAGGTAATAGAATTGAGCCTGTTTAGTTGCATTCCTTTTGCCGTTTGAGTCACAAATCAAGATATCTAAGACTTTGGATAAGGTTATCCCTATTGCAGCTTAATTTACTATTCTGTTCTAGATTTTGCTGTCCTCTCCAGGGATAGAATTATCTTTTTTTTTATTTACTACTATTTTGCTCTTGATTTGCGGATTAAGTTATCTAGTTTGCATTTTGGGTTATCCTCAACACAGCCAAGACTATTCTAGGCAAATTTTGAGTATCCTATCATGGAACCTACTCTATATGAGATTATATTCAAGGCTCTCCAAGACTCGTCTGCCAAGCTAGACCAAAAGATGGATCATTGTTATAGTGATTTTCGTGTTGGTTCAGATAGGTTAGATAGGGTGCTACAACAACAACTTGATTTACAATTTAGCAAGAAGTAATGCCTAACTCAGCACGTTTCACCATTGTGAGTGCCGCACTCTAAACCGTGCAGCTCGGGAGTATGCCATTAGCCAAGAGGGTTAGCGCGGAGAGGAGTCGCCACCAAGAAAATTCAGAAAGCAAACTTGACCCCTTGCAAGGGTCTAACTCGTCATACCCAGAGAGGATTCGGAGCTAGGGTACACTGTCGGGAAGGTGTTAGGCACCCGATGTTGCCCAGTCCTTAGATTGGCCCCACTTTGTATTTATTAACTATATTTAATACTTTAATATTGGAATTACCCTAAATCATGCGACAATTCAAATACACACAAATGACCGGTTAATGCAATATAATATACTAAACAAACAAATAAAGAAGAGAGAATGAGGTACTGTTAAAGAAAACAAATACTGCTAGAAAGCAGTTCATGCGTACACATAAATTAATATGCGTACGCACCAAGGTTCATGCGTACACATAATTCAAACAATGCGTATGCATCGTTTCATATGTGTATGCCTTACTCCCCTGCAAAATAGATCATGAGCCTTCTCTTCATACATAACTCATTGAATCAAACTTTCTAATCATCAAATAATCTTATCAGAGACTATTGTAGTATTTTCAACATGCTTTTTACATCATAATATTCGCATAAAATAAACAAAGAATTAACTCTATCACCCCATATCATGCACTTTAATATGAAACTATCATAATACTTTGATAATAACAAACAAAGCATGAGTTTCAAGAAAAGTTATACCACACGCGGTGTTGTGGTTGATTCACAGTTCCAAGTCTATTGCGAAGGCTTGTTGTCGATCTTCTTCTCTAAGGTCAATAAGCATAGCGATTCCCCAAGTTCTTCTTGGTAGGCACAAGGTGGGCTATCTTTCTCTAAGGTCTCTCTCTAGGGTTTTTTTCTCTAGGGTTTCTCTCCAGCCTCCAGGGTTTCGAATCCTTTCTCTAAACTTTAGCTTCAGTATTTATAGTAAAAATTAGGTTAGAAATACCTTAGGAAAGTCTCCCCCGATTTCCAAGTTTATAGAGCTCAAAATAGGCAAAAAAGCTTAATTTTCAGGTAAAAACGAAATTGGACAGCATGCGTATGCATATTCAGATTATGCTTACGCATGGTCGCCCCATGGTCTGACCATGCTTACGCACGGTCAAACCACTCTTACGCACGATCAAACCATGAGTATGCATGGTCAACAAATTTTAGTCTTTTTTGGTGGTTTTTGCCTCCGAAATTCACCGTGCTTATTTCTCTTGTCGATTATCAATTGAATAAAGCAATAAAATAACATTAACCTCATCATCGGGACCCCGGGACTCAAGATAACAACCGGTACAATTTGCTCGAGGTCCAAATATTAGATTTTCTTGGTAGATTGAGTTGCAGTGTGACATTTTTTTTGATTGAATTGTTTGCCAAATTGATGATTTTATGAGAAGTTGAGCACTTTGAAGCCAAGTTATTTCAACGACATGGACACTTGGCCTATTCAAAATATTTGTTTACTTGGAAAGGATGGATTCAATATCTCAAGCCAAACTCAAGGTCAAGTTTTTCCCTCCCTGGGAGAGTTGATGGGGGCATAAGACACAAGGTTCAGTAGGATGGTCTATTTTGGCCTATTAACTTGAAGACCAAGGCTTTAGCATATTTATTTTAGGCATATTTATTTTTTAAGAATAATTAAATTATTGCCTTTTAAATTCCTAGACTTTAGGGTTAAGTTTTACCTTATTTGATGTAATTGGGACCTCTATATAGGCTCCAACGCCCCCAAGGTGCCGACTCCTAGGGGTTCAGCTTCTACCTTGATTCTTTAAAGCTTCTTTTCTTTTCTTGTCTCTACTTTTGTTTCTCTATAAGGGTTCTTGAGGTTTTCCTGCATCAGAAATGTAAAAATTTCTGGTTGTGATCTGCTTGGTAACTTCAGATTTTAAAATATGATGTCTTGCATTTACTACTTAACATTGAACTGTAAAAATTTTAGATTGTTGTTTACAAATTTTTTGGTGTAATGGAGTTTTTTGTGGCATGGTTTTCCAGCATACAAAACTTATAACCACTTAATTTTAGTGTATTAATTTCCAACTCTCTTGTCTACAATTAAGTTATTAAGCCTCTCATTTCCTTTACTAATATCTTACCTCTTTCCATTCGTGCTTCATAGATCACTGCAAAAGGTGAAAAAATTGGGCTACATCATTTCAAGCCGATAAGACCTTTGGGTTGTGGTGATACTGGCAGGTAGTTCTATTTACTTGCTGTTCTGGACTGTTTTGATTGAAATAGAAAGTCTCCATAACTTGCTGTTGTCATAACTATTGCTGACTTCCAATCTATTGTCTGTCTGAATTTTGTAACAATATTTTCTTGCAGTAGTTTAAAACACAGAAAACTGCATCTACTATATTATGGCAAAGAAAGGAACAAAAATGACTGGTTGGATGAGAGCAAGAAACACAAATAGAAATAGAAGATGGGATATGATAAAAATTTTAAAAGTGTGAAAGTGATAAATGGAGAAGCCGAAGAGGTTTCTATGTGAGGCCAACTATGGAAATACAATGAATTAGGAAATATATTTTGTAGAATAAAGGGTGAAAATGTGTGCATACTACCAGAATCTGGATATAGAAATTAGTGGCTGAGACTGAATTTGATACATGAAGGAAATCAATCAGAGAGCCTTAGCAAAGTACAGGTGGATGATACTTCCAAATGGAAATGAATGTGCATATGAGAAAAAGTTTTGGCATGGTTGAACCATCCACTAATTTTTAGGACTGAAAATATCAACCCTATGTTGGTGCCTATTTACAGGAGCTTTTGAAGATATTGTAGTTATGAAGGTGTGCTAGTTATATTGGGTTAAAAACCAAAAATATATGTGTCATATTGTAATATTATGCTTTTTGGTGATTATGGGCAAGGGTTGTGGAGAGTTTGTAGTGTTATTTTTTCTAATTTTGAGGTATGAAATACCTTACAATAAAATATTTTGACATGATCAAAGATCTATAAGGAGAATGGATGGTGGTGAGGCAAAATATTTTCCCATTTTGATTGGATTTTAATAGTTTAATCGTTGAATTATAAATTTTGCTTTGTTTTATGGGTAATGGCTGCCCAGTGCATATTATTTCCAATAACTGACTATAGTGGATAGGATCATGAGACTAAAGACGGATAGATGCAAAATAAATACTTTATAGGGATCATTTTGAATGTAAGGTTTTTTTTTTCAAAAATAAGCCAGACTTAGTATACATGGAATGCAACATGCATTAAGGTGTATTATTAGGTATATGTTTAGGAGATCTAAACCAGCCATTTTTGGTACCTGAGCTGGATTAATACATTTAAAATAGAAATGAAAACAGATATGGATGAGTAATGAGTTAAAAGCCTAGAAAATATAAGATATTGATTTTGTGCATACAAGACAGCCTTGGGTGGTTTTGAGAGATGATAGAGTAGGTAGAAAGTTCAGACATGTACAAAGAAAACAAATGACATCAGGGGGAGAAGTTCATGCTACAGACCTTAAATAGTTGGATGTGACTTAGTGTGACTGAGTTAGGTGGGTGATGGACTTATGGGAAGAGTTACGGTAAAAAAAAATTGGATCAAGTCAGAACTTAGATACCCATGTTTTAGCAGAAGCATTTTTTTGTCAAATTGGAATGAAGGGGCAGGATTCATGTTACCAACTTCAAATGGTGGGGATATGACACTGAATTAATTATGAATAAAAAACAATAGTATATTCTAATAAGAATAGGATGCAATTATACCCACCCTTGGGTAGCCCAGTTGGTAAGGGCGAACTTGTGATTGTGTGGTTAGGCGCACGGTCATGGGTTCGATTCCCCGCTAGGACAACCCACGATTTAAGTGGGGGGCCGTGGTGGTGGGTTGTTGCGCTAGTCTCCCTGGCAATTTAGGTTCTATGGTTGGTTCCAAAGGGCCCTGCTGTGGGATGGTTACCTTGTTATAAAAAAAAAAAGGAAAAAAAAAAAGGAATAGGATGCAATTATAGACTTATAGACTGACAGGGAAATAGGTAAATCAGAAGTCAGAAAGTATATGATATGTGATGTTTAACAGAAGAATTCGATTTCTTCTGAATAGAATGAAGGAACAAAATTCATGTGAATCTCCTTGCATTGTGGCTTTCTGGTTGGAAAAAAACTCATACTATTTGGTGCTATAGCTTTTACAAACAAACAAAAGAATTTGATTTCTTAATTTTGCCGGTAGTCCTTGGATTGGTCATAAATAATATAAAAAGAAACTAATTGCTACTCTCCTGTGACATGCACCAAATTAGGGACTGCTTCACTCATTCTTGTGCTACCATTTAGTTTATTTAGTTCAGCATGAAGCATCATTGGTTCATTGTTGCTTTATTTTAAGTGGTGGTTTATTTTAATTTTTGGACATGGAAACATGTTAAATTTGTAAAGCGCTTTTTTATTTTTCCCTCAAAAGGTATGTACAGTTTCATACTTGCTTTTTGATTAAACTAATGTGGCATTGGTTGCAGTGTTCATTTGGTGGAACTGCAAGGTACAGGTGAACTGTATGCTATGAAGGCAATGGAAAAATCTGTAATGTTGAATCGTAACAAGGTCTGAATATCTATGACAACCACGATCTAGTTCTTGAAATTACCTATCACAGTTTTATTTTGTCTGAGACAATTTTAAAATTTATGCCTAGCACAGTTCTATTTTATCTGAAATGCACATTTGATAATTTACGTGATTGCATTTGGCATGCATAATTACTCTGTACTAAATGAGGTAGACTCGTCATCACAATTACAAATTATATTGTGCACACTGAAAAGTCACACATTTAGTATGTTCTTTCAAAAAAGTTAAGCAATTTTAAAACTAGGCATCATGAGTCACCAAGTTGTTTTGGAGTTTCATGTGTCAAGTCTATATGTGATTCATTCCCTTGTTGCAAGTTTGTACAGTTGTACCAAATGAATTATTAAATATTAATTTTTAATGTAACATGCCCTTCTCTTGTCATATATCATGTCTTATGGAGGAGTTTGAGATACTGATTTCATACAATGTAGGAATTACATATGAAAAATATTGAATTTGAAAGGCCTATATTATTTCTTTACTCTGATGTGTATACAGGGAGGTTTGCAATTTGGTGCATCTGCATGTTCCTGCGCATCTGCACGTTCCTGCATGACACACATTTTTTATTTTGTGCTAGAGGGATGTAGTTTTTTCATATCTCTGATTTTGTGTAAAGGATCTAATGTTATTGTGAACCATGTGCAGGTTCACCGAGCATGCATTGAGAGGGAAATCATTTCACTTCTAGATCATCCTTTCCTGCCAACGCTATACACTTCTTTTCAGGTCTTCACATATTTGTTACTCAAGTTTCCTTTTATTTTTTTCTACTTTACAAATTTATAGCTTAGCTAGAAAGTTATACATATGTGGCACACACACATATATACATACGTAGACATATTTACATTCACTAGTTATTGCACACGTGCGTTGCACGTGGATTTTTTGTCAACAATTAAATGATTTAAAGATCATCAATTATTTTTCCTAAATAAACATATAAAAGATTGATGCTTTCCAAGATTTTTTTAGTTTGAACAGGGATTGACCCTTTTTATATAGCATAGCCCCTCATCTAGTGGTAATTATCTCTTCAATATTGTCCATATCGATTAAATATAAACTTTATTTAATTAAGAAAGGTTATGCGGCCATTTATTCTTTAACATTTAATCCATATCAAGTGTGAAGATTTGAGATGTTAAGAAATTATTTATTACTCCGTAGAAAGTTTTAGTCCGTGTACATCAAATGATCTGGAAAGAAATGCTAATACATAATGACACGTAACTATCAAGAATCTTGATAAATAACTTATTCATTGTCCACCAATTTTCTACACATCTACAATAAGAAACATATCAATGAAGAAGTAAAAATGAGAATAATTAGAATCAAAATAAATGGAGAAAATATACACTTAATCTCTAAAGAGAATTTAATTTGGTTGAATTGTTAAACATATGGCAAATCCATTGTATTGTAGAAATTATATGCAAAAGAAAAGACTAAATTTATTAATGAATTAGTAGTTTATATAATGTGACTTACACATCAACAAATTCTAATACATTTTGGATCACTTAAAGAATAAGTACATACTCAAGAAGATAAGAATCCTAACACCATATTACTATCATGGGATATTATTCCACTTCATCCAAATGAAACTTTACTACTACCTCTCTTCAACTTCTTTGTATTTTTTATTTTTTATTTTTTTTGCTGAAGAATCTATGGTTCCCCACTTTGTAGTGAGACATTCCACAATGCATCATTGGAGCTCAACATCTCATTAATTGAAACAATCAAAGATAACATAGCACGAAAACTAATGTTCGGATTCAAAAAATGGGAAAAATTACAAATAAAAAAAATAAGGCAAGATTCCTCATCAAGAATATTTAGAAACCTAAGGCCCTTATTCTCTAGCCAAACCCTCAAATCACCCATAAACAATGTAGTCTTGAGAAGGGAATTTTAATTTCCAAGAAAAAATCAGAAAGACAACATAGAGATTGAGTATTTAAAAAAATAATAATAATAAAATAAAATACATACATCTTACAAGGGAATTTTTATCAGCAAGAAAAAATTAGAAAGAGAATGAGCATATAAAAATAGCTTTTTAATTCCCATCGGATATTTCCAAGAGCAATTTTTCATCAAAAGAAAAAATATAATTAGATGATTTACGACGTAAAATAAAGGGTTTAGCATTCAAACACAAAAACATTTTAGCAAATTGCTTATGAAACTCTACCAATCAAATCAAAAGTAAGTGAAAATACTCACAGCAAAAACAAAAAATACAAAACCAAAAACTTAAATAAAACAAACTCTAGGAAAGATATATAGAATTTAAATGAAATATTATTACATAAAATTAATTTCTCAGAGGAACAAAATTAAATAAAATCTAATGTGATTATTAGCATTCAAACCAAAACCCAACTCAACAAATTTTCAGCACAGTACGTACCATATATATATATATATATTTTATAATTTTCAGAGCAAAACTTACCAGAGAAGGGAGAAGTCACCGTTAATGGAAAAGGTGGAGAGAAGGTTAAAGCTACTTTTGATGGAGAAAGTGGAATTTACAATCCGGCTGTTTATTTATTATATACGAATTATAGTTTCCATTTCCTTGGAATTCCTATCTGGGTTTGGTTTTATTTAATTATTATAAAGGTATGTGTTTTATATTGCTATATTTCCTATATATGCAGAAGGGTAGTTGTATAGTTTCCTTAGAATTCTTATTAAAGTATGTGTTTTATATTGCTATATTTCCTATATATGCAGAAGGGTAGTTGTGTATTTAAAAATTAAAATAAGGGTATATTAGTCAATCAAAAGTTTTTCTCACATTCATCTTTTTATAGGTAGTATAGATATATACATTTATACACTTAGGTGAATGTATAGTTGACGCATGAAACACTTCCAGATTACCATTGCAGGCAATTGGAAGTGGACTTGCCTGACAACTATTGCAGCATAAATGCCTGAAAGTTCTGTTAGACTTGTATGGGATTTGTAAATTAGGATATCCATATTTGTGCCGAGGAGAATATTTTTGATCCAATGAGATTATTTAACTCCTGCAAGTGAGGTTATTATGGATGCTTGCAATTATTCATGTATTTATTTTGGTGAACATGGTTGCTCACTTTTACTTACTTGATGATAGATCTTCTTGGGTTAGTTATCACATGACTACAGCTATCATGTACTAGAGGGTGGCACACAGGATGTGCATGTAAAATTGGACATGAAAGTTTCTAAGAATTTCATTTAACTGCTTTGATATCCTGGCATTGGTTTAATAGCGGCAGTTTTATGAATAGATAAAAGAAAAGTTCTCTTGATAATATTTAGGTCAATAATATTGATAAACAAATCTTATGTGTTGAGACATACTTAGGAAAAAATAAATAAAATAGCTTGAATGCAGAATATTATTGTAAATTTTTTTAAAATTGAAACCACCTGTCTTTGAATGCTTCTATTTCCCCATTCTACTTAACAAAACGAAAGCGTCATTAAATTATTTGTCTAGCACCCATTAGTCTCTTGTTTTAACACTTTTTATTGACACCAATTATAAGATTTCTCTCTTTTTTTGGTAATAAGTACTGATTTCCCAAATACAATCAGTTGTACTGATGCCTCTTTATCTTCTCAGACTTCTACACACGTTTGTTTGATAACAGACTTTTGCCCTGGTGGAGAGTTATTTGCCTTGCTTGACAAGCAGCCTATGAAAATGTTTAAAGAGGAATCTGCAAGGTACTCTCACTGTGTTCTTCTAACCTTTTAAATTGCCAAAATCCACTCCTTGCAACCCCAAGGGGTAGCTCAGTTGGCAAGGGACTACGCCTCAGGAAACAGATGTCTTGAGCTCGATTTTTGCTAAACCCTTGGGGCCACCCACACAAGGTTCCAAGGTTCTTATGGGCCTTGGACTTTCTTGGTCCATATGGGTTGTGGGGTCTTATATGGGCCCGGGGTTTTCCTGAAGGGTTTCCTTGTTATCAAAAAAAAAAAAATTCCACTCCTTGCCTATAATTACTAGAAATTAAACACCATAAATTTATCTGATTTTCGCTAGTTGACATTTTTTCTTGTGCTGGAAATTTTGTACAATTAAAGCAACTCTTGATGAAATATTGCATTTGTTAGAGGGACATAGAAAATTTGTGATTATGTTACGTATTTCTAACAATTTGGGATCCAATATCGGGTGTCTCACTCATGAAACAAGTCACAAACTTGATAAAATATTTCTAATTTTAGTATGATTAGTTAAGTTTCATTGTATTTCTTATGATTTATTTTTTGGGCTGGCTATGTGAATAGTAGATTGACTCTTAGTACTTATGAGTAGTGGGTTTCTTTTCTTGTTTTATTGAAGCACTGAAGGAACTTATCATCCAGATATATGTACACCTCTTCTATGCACACCCTTATACTATATCACCGTTTCCTGTTTCTACATCTCCAGGTTCTATGCAGCAGAGGTTGTCATTGGCTTGGAATATCTTCACTGTTTAGGTACTTCTATCAGCTGGGAACTTATGTAATCCTTGTTTTGGTTTGACTATTTCGTGTTCAATTGTGTTTTTCTTTTTCTTTTTTTCCTTGTATCATTACTTAGAGAACAACCTCAAAAGGTTAAAGATGTGAGTGCTGCCAAGAATATGGAGATCATTGCTTGAAGTTTTATTAACATACCATGGACTTTATTTCCATTTGATTTAAGTAAATTCTTGAGTTTTACCATTCATGACATGGGCAAATGCGACCAGAACTACACTCTAATTACCTTCTTTTTTTTTTTTTGCTTCTTCTTCTCTTCAAGTTTTCTGTCACACTGAAATGACAATTGAACAGCCAAATTCTATAGCTGTTGGTATAAGTCTTGAATGGTTAAATTATATTTTTTCATCGTACTATATTAAGTTTCCAACCTAAAAGCCTAAGTTATTTGGTGGAGGGCCCAAACAAGTATATGAAGCCATATTAAACTTAATATTTAATCGACGTGGGACGTGGGACTTCCCAACACTCCCCCTCACGTGCAGGCCTAACAACACAATGACGGGCCTGTTATGTGGACAACAACAATGGGCTCATGAATGAAATAGGCCCAACCATAACAACAATTACAAGCTCTGATATCATGTTAAGTTTCCAACCTAAAAGCCTAAGCTATTAGGTGGAGGGCCCAAACAAGTATATGAAGCCATATTAAACTTAATATTTAATCAATGTGGGACGTGGGACTTCCCAACATTGCTAACTTATTTTCAAGTCTTGTTTATCCCACAGGATAAAGTGCAGCACAGATGAGAGTGCTAAAATTGATAAAAATGAAAAGACTAGGAAGGACAAAGTTAGAAATGACCACATCTAGGGCTCCCGTAGTAGCTCCAGTAAGTGCCAAAATAAGGAAATTGGCATGTTAAATATCGATAACTTGACTCAAAGAGAATTGAAAGTACAAGTGGAAGACACTATAGTGGGGAGAGGAAAACCAATAATGATTTGGATAAGCTAGAAACAGGCCAAATGACAAAGCAAGATTTGTGTTCCTAACCCTCAAATCATTCGGATGAGGCACGGTGGACTTATTGATTTATGTATCTGTGTGTAACTTTCTGGTGTGTTGTACTCAGGTTTCAAGTACATGTAATATAAATTGATGAAATTATTCTATAAAACGACTTGCCTGCTATATCTTCTGTAAAGCACTGGTTTAGGCAAAATGAAAAAAGCTTAAGACGCACCATTGGTGTTGTACATCTATTTTTCCTTAATTTGAAATCTTATGGATCTTCAAACATTTACTATGTATTAGATGATGTTTTTAAATGCAACTCTGTGCATGGGAGGGTTTTATTTATCAAATTTGACTACTAACTGTAGGCAAATGACAAAACAAACTGGCACAGTTCTATGGCTTCCACATAATTTGAGTTAACTAATTTCTATCACGACTCAACTCAACTAAGCCATATTCACAACTAATTGCTACCTAAGTTTCATCTTACCCATTAATCAATGGATGTTAAAAAGTTTTATTGTGCTCGATTTGTTGTTATTTTGGAAATAAAATGATTGGGTTTCATAATTCAGGGTTGGTCCATTACTATCAATATTTAGTCTGTCCACACATGTGTTGTAACAAAATAGCTTGGTCATCTAAATCTCATTTGACTTTCATGGCACAGCACACTTGACTTAATGCTTAAAACAATTTGCAACATTTATAAGTGAAAATTTATTTGCTTTTGTTTTTTTATGCTAATTGTTTGTCGTTATATTTTTTATTTTTTGATTATGTGGCACAGGAATAATTTATCGGGACCTCAAACCTGAAAATGTGTTACTCCAGAAGGATGGGCATGTTGTATTAACTGATTTTGATCTATCAATTATGACTACCTGTAAACCACAAGTATGTTATCATTTTCCTTCAGAAGATTATTTGCATTATTGCATACACACATATGGAGGATTCTTTCCATTTAATAATACATTGGGGGGTGCTTCAAAAAAATAAAATAATGTATGGTGGATTCTTGATTTGCCTTTCTTAAGTTTGAGTCTCTGGAATTCATAAAATAAGAAAGCCATATTTAGTAAGTGATGTTCTGTATAGTTTTTACTCCCCTCCCCTTCCACTTTCGTGGACACACCACCCGCCCTGGCGAAAAAAAAAATCGTAATTCACTTTTTATCAGGCTAGTCACATAATCCAGTGTTTGCTGTGGGCCAATACAGAGGAATTTGCTTGGAATTGCTAAAATCTTATTTAGGCATTAAAGCCATCAATATTCTCTTTGTTCATATTATTATAAGTTTGGATCATTTGTTTCATTCCATGGTGGAAATTTGTGATTTGTTTTAATTTAGTACAAGACATTTTTTTTTTTTTAATAGATAAGTAAATATGTATTCTCAAAAGGAAGAGAAGCCCTTTGTCCAGTATACATGATGTGTGCAAGAATTTAGAATGAAACATACCCGTTCCAATTACAACAGTCTAAAAATTCTAGAAATGAATTCTATTTGCTATACTGGAATCTCCAAACCAAAGAGAGGAGGACTTTAGAAGAATATCCTTAAGCTTGACTAGGACAGTTCCTCATTTTCAAAGATTCTTCTGTTTCTTCCTTTCCATAAACTCTGCATGAGACAATATCATATCATTAGGAAAATTGCCTTCTTTCTTCTTTCCCCGCCTTGGAATCCATCAACCACTTACTTAATAGTGCTCTTTTTCGAATTTTGGCAAAATATTCCACCAAATTAAGAAAGAAAGACCTAAGTTCTCTAGTAAAATAACAGTGACTGAAAAAAATTGATCCATGGACGACTCCTCACACTTGCACACAATACACATATTGGGCATGCTCCAACCTTTACTCACCAAATGATCCACCATGAACTATTTATCTCTACTAGCCACTCACAAACAGAAAGCCCAAACCCAATCTCCTCTTTTTCAAAACATTTACTTATTGTTATGTTTGCTATTCCATAAATAGTCCATCCACTCTTTGCATTTGTATATCATTAAGAAACCCTTAATCATCTCTCTTTGCCCATGCCAAAAGTGCCTCATGCGATTTTAACTTTGGGAATCCACAAGAACTGTTATCTTTATAGAATTCCCTCTATAGGAGCTAAAAATAGGAACTTCGACCTTTTACATGCTAGCAATAATTACTTTGTTCTTCAGATTATAAAGCACCCACTGCCTAAGAAAAGAAGATCAAGGAGTCAACCACCACCAACATTTGTTGCTGAACCAGATACACAATCAAATTCGTTTGTTGGAACTGAAGAATACATTGCTCCGGTATGGTGATCTTCAATATTTTAATTTTTGTATCAGATGAAAACCCATGTTTCCCTTTTGTTTAAAAAATGAATATATATTTCAGTTTCTATGTGATTCTGGAATATCTTAGGAAAATTTTGGAACAGTTCTATTGTTTGTGTTAAATGTATGTGATGTGGCACAGTTCCAATATGACAATGTTTGAGACTTGTTTCTTAATTTTACATTTTTTTTTTTTTGTGTTGTTGGTGCATACTATTTAAGGGTTATTCAGAGGTTCACATACCTACTAGTTACCTTTTTCTCTCGATATATATTAGCTATTTTTTGTCCATATACAGGGGGTGACAATGAAAAGAACTCCTTGGAGGAGTTTGAGTATAATATTCATTAGGTTGTATATTCTATTATTTACTTCAACCTTAGATTGTTGAGCATCATTTCTAATTTCTTTTATGTACCCATTCTGCACATGAATATCACTTATTTGTGTCCAGGTCTAGAATATGCTTACTGAATCTTATTCAAGAGTTTCCCTGTATAAAATTTCCACATTAGGATTGTGACATTTTGATTTCCATATGAATGAAGGATCAAGGATGCTAATTCTGTTGGCTGTTCCAGATATTACGTTTCATCAATCTCCACATTTGGATGCCCATCCTAATTTATTTTGTGTGTGTGTTATTATGCTACCATTTGTTCATGGAAAACTGACCTTAACGATTCTCAGTATTACACTAATTGATTTGCATCGTTGGAAAGATTTTAGAAATATTTATAACTAGTAGATGCAAAACATGGATGTGGAGGGCTAGCAATTTCCTAATGCAATATGTTGCACTGATAAACACAGTAAAAAACAAATATGCTCAATTGGTGTTGAACGTTAAGGCTTATGTTTTGAAATCCAGAATCATTATCCATTCATTGTTCATAATGTCCAAGTCATACCATACAGAATAATACAACCAACAATAAGTAATCAAAATTAAAGGAAGCATGGATATGGATATGGGAGATAGATATGTCGATATGGAAATTTATGAAAACATAGGATACAGTACCCGCTGCCTGATATGTTTAAAAGTAAATATATATTTGTTGTAGGAGAGCAGAAGAGTGAGAAAAAGGCACATATTGGAATAGAAAGAAGAGATAATGAGAGAGAGAGAGAGAGAGCTCGGGCGTCCTTATATTTTAATTTATTTTTTGTTCTTTGTAGATTGATTCTAATCATAATTAAAATTATATTTAAACCCCTTATTTTTAAAAATTACAATTCTACCTCTATTATACCCAACATGTATCCTCTAAGTATCCCTCATGTATTCTTCACACATCCTAAGTATCCACCATGTATAAATAATATTTTAATTTTTTCGAATACATACAGGATGTATCCAATATGCATCCCAGTACCTAAGGAGCATGGGATACGTGGATTTTGTAGTAGTCGTGCTTCATAGACCAGCTGTGACAAAGTGAACTTAGATTGAATGTTTATTGTTAGTAATTTGCATCTACCTATTAGTTCAAAATTCTTATGGATCACTTGCTTTCAGGAAATTATTACAGGTGCAGGCCACAGCAGTGCTATTGATTGGTGGGCTCTTGGTAAGAACTACGCACATTGTGAACACATGATATCATGAGCAACGTGTCTTCTGCCTTTTCTTTCTTTCTGTTTTTCTCTTTATTTTTTTATTTTTTTATTTTTTTTATTATTTTTTTTGGGGGGGGGGGGGGGGGGGGTTGTGGAGGAATGATATTCTAGTATCTTCGGTTTATCAGTTCGTCATCCTGCATGCAAAAATGTTTCTGAAGCACAAGTTCGATGATAAAAAAGTGTCACTATCATGAACACATGATATCATGAGCAACGTGTGTTCTGCCCTTTCTTTCTTTCTGTTTTTCTCTTTAATTATTATTTTTTTTTTTTGGGGGGGGAGGGGGGGGGGTGTGGAGGAATGATATTCTAGTAGCTTTGGTTTATCAGTTCATGTTAATGACAACCTGCATGCAAAAATGTTTCTGAAGCACAAGTTTGATGATAAAAAAGTGTCACTATTATTATAAATAGTTCATGACATTATGGGTAATATGTTTTCCTAATGATTTGGTAATGTTCATCCCAATATGCTTAGTTCATTGTAATGATAATTATCATAATATGTTGTCTCGAAATCTACTACTTTGATGATAAAATATGTTAACAGTATTACAATTGGGGTCATATAACATTAGATATTTTC
The DNA here is from genome assembly GCA_039720395.1 of Liquidambar formosana. Taxonomy (NCBI): domain Eukaryota; kingdom Viridiplantae; phylum Streptophyta; class Magnoliopsida; order Saxifragales; family Altingiaceae; genus Liquidambar; species Liquidambar formosana. The sequence continues at coordinate 44,187,497 of CM077823.1, read as the reverse complement.
CTGCACTGATTGCATGCATTTTCAGCACTGCTAAAGATACAAAGTGATAAGGACTTGGTGGTTCCTATTTTCTCTTTAGTGGCCACATAACTAAGCCTGCAAGTCCAAGCCTTTTTCAAAAATTGTCACGATGCGTTGGGATGATGAGTGATGATTCATTTTTATTATTTCCTACCTAGTTATTTTCAAAGAGATTAGAGTTAAATGATCATGGTTGAAACCAATAAAGGATGTGAATTACATAACCCTCTTGTTAAGGGATAATTTATATGATTTATTACTGGGTGTATCCCCATAAATATATGGAGCAATTAATCCACTTCATTTACTTTGAAGATTTGATCCTTTTCTTTAATTTGCTTCCTGAAGGATTATTAGGTGTTATTTAGCTAGTTTTATATTTTATGCCTTAAATCATTTATGTTTGGAATTCAGGTATTTTGCTGTATGAGATGCTTTATGGCCGTACACCTTTCAGGGGAAAGAATAGGCAGAAGACATTTGCCAACATCTTGCACAAAGACCTCACTTTTCCAAGTAGCATTCCGGTAAAATCTTTAATTTATGTTATATCATTGTGTAAGATAATATTTTTCTACTGTTCATTTCAAATCATTTTAGTTATCCTGATAAATTTGGTAGGTACTGTAAAACATGCTCATGATCGGCTTGAGTTTTGGTCGAATGTGAAGCATTTAGGTAGTTTAAGTTGACCGTCTTATGTATTTAAATGATGAATAATGCTATTGGATGTTATCAATGCAAACCTCCGCCAAGGGAGAATTTAAAGATTATATAGGTAGCCAAGGTCTTTGGCAGCCCATGTTTGGAAATATTTTTTAGAAGTTCAAGGAAGTTTCACATGATGCATATTGTAAGTTTTGAGACCTGTGGCTAGTATCGAATAATTCCTATAGAGAGAGAGCCATATTTTAAGGCTCTGTAACTCTGTTTGGCACGCTGCAAAATAACATTTGGAAATGAAATGTGTACATCCTAATAAATGAGGCTGCTCTTCATTAAAATTGTCATATTGTTAAGCTATGTTACTGAAAAATTTACATTCATGAGCTGAATGAAACTCGTTTGACAACCTCAATGACATCCAAAAAACAATGAAATCCATTTTCTATTATTTTGAAGTGGGTGGAAGACTGTTATGCATGTAACACTTATACTGCTGTGCTGCAAAACAGTTATGCAGGGTTTTTAGGAGCTACTTTCCAAAATGGAAAACTAAATTTTTACATTATTTGCATTTGACAAAATCCGTATATGTATCACAAGATGCATCCTGGAAATGTCTTTACAGTGATTTTTAGGGCATACATTTATATATCATTATATATTTTGTAGCTTCTTAGTTGAATACGTAGCAGCGGGTCTTACTTTCTCAGTATTGCAGGTAAGTCTAGCAGCCAGGCAGTTGATTCACGCATTGTTGAACAGAGATCCTGCCTTCCGCTTAGGTTCAATTAGTGGTGCCAATGAAATCAAATGTCACCCTTTTTTCCGTGGAATAAACTGGCCTCTGATCCGCTGCATGGTAGTAATTCTTCCATATCTGTTGAAGTTAAAAAAAAATTCCCCTACATGTATGCACTTTAGAGTTGAATCTGGCTGTCTGGGGCCTCAATGTGTTTACTTTAACCTTGTTTCTTGGGTAGGCGGTTACATGTCTTGAATATTTGTTCGTTTACATGCAGAGCGCACCACCATTAGATGCGCCCCTTCAATTAATTGGAAAAGATCCCAAGGCCAAAAATGTTCAGTGGGATGATGATGGAGTTCTTGTTCATACTGTGGAACTTTTCTAAAGGTTTGCATTAATTAGTTATATCCATATAGATCTTCATTGTATCCAGATTCCACCCATTCAAAAATACCTATTCCCTGGTCACATCCAGTTAATATGATTACTGTCATTCCTTCTCGTTTCATGTGGATTCCTATTATGAACCACAATGAGTGCTGCTCTGATTCAGTTTTATAGAAACTCGGTTACAATTGTTAATGGGATTATGCTCTTTTTTTGTTTTCTTTGGTCGTATAACTTGTGCAGGAGGATCTATAGTAAATCATGTAGATGGGAGAATGCAATGCAATATTGGATGGGATATTGATCCTGCCCTACCCTCTCCTCAGAAGACGGAGCCATCTCTGCCTGAGAAGGAATTTCAGATTGTACAGGAGATGTAAACGACAAGGGGTCAAATAACATGTTAACTATTGTTGTTAGGTTTGAAGCGGTATCAAGCATCGACCAGATGGAAAACCCTAGGGCAATTATCGGGGCAGAACCTCAGATGTGACTTTTCACGCCATGTTATATTTGGTGGCGCTATTATTGTATGCAATGTCGTTGGCATCCAACCAAATATCATTTTTGAATTACTGTTGTTCCAAATAACGCACAAATTACTTTTGTAATATGTAATAAATTCTTTTATAGGCCTAGCCCAGCTGCTACATGCACCTACTAGATTGGGTCAACATTAGTTGAACAATGGAGTATATGATAAGTTTCCTTTTTTTTTTTTTTTTTTTTTTTTTTTCCCTTGGCTAATGTATACGAGAAGTTAATAACCACTATCAAGTACCAACCACTGGTAACAATTGAATCCTTTTATGGGAGTTCATTACAAAAAGAGAACCCTAGTCGATTGCTAACTAGAATAACTAAACAAACGAGAATATGATACAATGGACCACCCACCTTATGCGGATACCTATCAACATCACAAAATAACTCCCAACAAAAATCATATTTTTGATAGCTCTACGCTAATTAACTTGTCATAAAGAGAATTGAATTTCAGTCACGGCTGTGAACTCTGACTCTAATCACAGGAAGGTACAGAAACAGAGGTACTTGTGTGAATGCTGTTGAACCACAATAATCAACCCCTCCAATACCTTGAAATGAAAAAATAATAATAATAATAATAATAATCACCACCCACCCTTTACATCTAACAACATACTGATGTGAATGCTGTTGAACCACAAGGCCATAGCTGGCCATCCAGTGTCATTAAAACCAATAGTGGATCAAGGTTTCATTCATCAGTCTAATGTTAACGAGAGTGCTTCACTCACCACACAATAAATCTTCCCAGGTCATATCTAATCACAAAGATTATAAAGTTCCATTTAGAACCATGGCAATGCAATACTGAGTTGTAATTACTGCTAATAATGCTTTCAAAAAGGTCTCCTTTGCGGGGAGCCTCTACAAAAGAAATTGTAAAAGAAGGCCCCCCATTAGCTGTAAAGATGCAGAAGGCACATCCCACCCAGAACAAAGAGGATAAGAGGTATCCATCATATCAGAAGTTGTAATGAAAATTCAAGTAGCACTTTAAAGTCAACCATCTGCAGGCAACTATACACTTCTCACACACTACTTGGTCGCCTGTGCAATTATATTACTTATCGAATTGGCCTGCTCTTTCGCAGTCTCCACCAATGAATCCTGACACCCAAATATGTAATAAACTCAGAAAAATTGGCAATATTGTTAACTAAAGCATCACAACCAAGAAAGACTTTGACTATACCTGTGCAGCTATCAGCCTTGCAACTGTTTTCTTGCTTGATTCTTGAAGTTCGCCAGCAATCAAAAGCTCATCCAATATATAATAGGCCTTCCATGTTAACAGTAGCAAACAATGAAACAAAGAAGCTTCTTTTCATGTCCATACTATATATGTCTAAAACCGTAAAAACAATACCATTCAATTACTCTGACACATTTGGAATGAACACTTACTCTCAAACATTTACAACATAGCAAAGTGGACAAATAAGCTATCCCTTAAATGCCTATCAATATAAAAAATAAAAAAAAAAAAAAAAAAAAAAAAAAAAAAAAAAAAGAAGCCCCTCATAACCATAAAGCAAGTAAAGTGGACATACCTTGTGGAAGTTAAAGATCAAGTCCAACTCACAGACCTAAAAAGCATTAAGAAATTACCATAACCACCAATTTTTAACTAACCAAATGAAGAATATAATGCCACGGTAATGCACTACTATTCTATAATGAGTCAAAAGTTTAATTTTACTCACACTGCCAAAATAGCGATCTAGTATCTCAACAAAATGGTGAATTATTTCAAGGATCTCTAATTCATTGTCTTCCTGATCAATGCACATACAAAAATACAGACTAGCATATCTGCACAACATGTCCATTGGAACGAAATCAATTAATCATCTCTAAGATGGCCAAACAAAATCCTTATAAAAGAGTTTCCTTTATATTAATAGCTTGAGAGCCACTTCTTGCATTACCTTTTATAAACAACTTTGTATCCTCTCCATTCCACGAAATTACAGAGCTTGGGTCCTCGGGTAAGGATCACTCCACTGAGTTCTCGGATAACCTTCACCAAGTTATTACCACACAAAGAGATATCAATAATGACTGAATGCACACCAGTTTCGGAAAAATCTTTAGGAGAATGGCAATGCATCCATATTTAAAATGGGTATCTTTGCTCTTGCATATTTATCCATAACTAATGCAAAAATGAGAGAGAAAGAGAGAGGTATCCAGAAAGCCATGATCCACCAGGAAACAACAACAGGCCTTGTCAGATAACAAATCTTGTGGCAAGGCAAAGAGTCAAGACACAAATTCTCAAATGAATAGATATCTAGATGATACCTTAGTTCTTTCCTTCTGTGAATAAGGTGAATACCATTTTGTCAACCTTACTTTCCCTTGTCGACTAATCAGAAGCACAAAGTGAATCTGGAACACATACAGGAACATAAAACATTAAGGCAGCAGCATAATTAAAAACCTTACGGCTTTGTTCATTTCACAGTTAGTCAAGAGAAATCATGGAAAATAATCACATGAATGCTGTTAAAGAAAGCATGTTCCAATACAGTTGCCATGCTAATTTGAATTTGCATTATATGAGATAAATCATATGTGCATAGCCAATATACATCCTAGGAGGTGGCATCACAGAAATATATCTATATTTATATATAAATACAAGAACACCAGCCCAAAACATGTTATAAAAAACGTAACTATCTTCTTGTGTTGCAAACAATTCTGTAAGTTTCCTAGAACCATTTCCTGAATCTAATTTTCCCAATACAAAGCGCCTAAAATAAAAGGTAAATGCTAATGCTATCAATTTTGTCCACCCACTTTGTTTATTGGCTTATCTGTCAATGGTAAGACAATAAGTAACCAAAAAATGAGCCCATTTTGCTTTGAAAAAGTGAATGCTACGTCAACAAGCAGATTCATCCGGTGGATGTAGCATCACTAAAAATAAAGGTTAGCTAAAATGTTCCTTGAAAGGAAACGACTAATTTAATGAATCCTGCATTGAACAGAGTCATAGTGGCTATCTTATCGGTCATCACAAATACAATAGAGCACCAACCTAAGAGAAATGTCCAATATTACTTCAATCCAGAAATTGCAATGAAAACCATAGTGATGTAGTATAGAAGAAAGGTGGCCAGGACTTCTTAAAAATTAGTGTTACAGTATGCTGTATAGGGAACTAAAGAAAATGAGAAGGATAAAAAAAAACGGTGAACCAAATTTCAGAATAGAACCCCAATCAATAGGAATTATAAAAGAAAAGGGTGTGAATTTGAATGGAAATAACATCTCAAAAATGAAGTAGCATCACAAAAGCCTAAAAATCAGAACCAGCATGAATAATTTGGGCTAAAGAACATGAAAAAATCTCAAATAAAAATTTCCTTCATCATTTGGTTAGTATTTTATGTGAATGGATATATATAGCCCAAAATAAGAAACATACAATTCAAAATTGAAATTATTATAACCAAAAAAAAAATTGAAGCTTAGAAATTTTACAACTTCTGCCCCACTCCCACTTCATACATCGTATGTGAACGCTCCATCATATCATTATTTCATAACTTAGCTCTTTCCTTTTCATTCCTTGTCATGTTTCATATGCTCCATGTCAGCCAAGGTAGGAGTGTTGTGTACAAAAAATAGTAGCTCTTGACACAAGAAATTGTATTTGGAAGTTGGTAAACCATTACAAGGCCTCTGTTTCTATTAACAATTATAAGGCTAGCTTAAGGGTCAAAACCTTGCACTTAATGGCATTGATTATCAGAAGGCCTTCACCTCATTGTCCAAAATGAATTCCATTAGGGTAAGTTATATTGGTGGTAACAGATCTTTATGACATTTCTAGACAAAGACAGAAAGAATGCCTTTCTTCACAGTGATCTTGAAGTGGAGGAGTACCGAGTCCCTGAAGGGTTCGACATCCCAATTGTAAGAGAAGGGTGCAAAGCATTTAAAACTTTGTATGGTTTAATGCCATCTCTTGTAGGGCAAATTCAACAAAAGCACACCCAGTTTGAGCACTTTTTGTACACGATGTTACAACTTATAAGTGGAGATGCTCCCGAGAGTCAGAGGCTTAAGCATTATCTGTCGAAAAGTTTAATAATACAAAAATTTCGAAGAATCTGATATTTTCTGGAATCAAAGTCGCTCAATCCAAAAGGAGACCCTTATTTACTAAAGGATAATACATGTTAGATCTTTTGTAAGGGACCAAAACTCTTATGAAGAGAGTGACCTCTTGTATAGCTAATCAATTTCAGGGCCAGTTAATTTAGTAGTCACTCACTCACCCAAATATCTATTATGTGATGAGTAGCACTATTTCATTTGTGCACTCACTCAAGCCTACCCAATAGGAAATCCTTCAGAGTTCTGAGATACCCAAAATCTTCACTAATCAGATTTTTGGTGCAAATTTATTTGAATGTGGACAGTTGGTTTAGTTACAAATTGGCATTCCACCACCAAGTGATGTACCGTCGTTAGTAAATTTGTTATAAAAAATAAAAAAAAAAATAAAAAAAGAGCACATCGAGAAGCAAGAAACAATCAAATGGTTGCATAGTGTAGTGAAGTCGCTTAAAAATATAGGTCTATGGGCCATAGAGTTTGTAAGTCGGTTAGATTAAAGTTTTTCAGGTTTTGGAAACAAGATCCAAAGAGACACACATAATAGAGGTCTCCACAATCAATCAGTCATCATTGAAGATCACAAAGAAACTAGTGTGCAAAATTCAGATTCTAATTAAAATTTGAAGTTCAAAAAATTGACAAGGCAGATGTGAGCAAGCAAATATTGGTGGATCTAATAACAATAGATGACGGGGAGCTGGTTTCCCAACACAATAAAATTAAGAAACACAAAACACGATCCAATCAGAGAAAATGACTTCAAACAAAATAGGAGATTGAAATGCAAAAACAGATCCATCTTCTTATTATATTAGGGAAGAAAAGTATTCTCAGAACCTATCAGAAAAGAGGAATTGCAGAGTGACCACTCACCATGGTTGCGTTGCCTGCCGATCAAGCGCGACCCACTACCACGTCTATTCTATTCTTAATTCCTTATTCCTCACAGAGAGAAACGACGATGATGTATTCTGCCCTAGGTTCTACCTTTTTGACAGAACTGACTGCATTTTTCCCCTTTCCGCTATATATGCGCTGTCGTAATTCCGAAATGGTCTTAGAGCGGTGCAGAGCCTAAGCCCAAATAGGTAAAATGTCTTGAGCCTCCTCCCAGCCCAACTTAAACGAACCCACTCATCCCCAACTCGGGCTAAGCTGACCCAATTTCTTTATTTATTTATTTTTACATATTATTTCATCTTTTTAAAATAGTATAACGATATCCATTTTTAAGTCAAACACTCAGCTGCTCCCAAGTGTAATCCGTCCAAATTCAAGAACTAATTTCAAGGATTGCAAAAATGAATTAATGAGTGCCCAAATTTAGAGCATAGACCAAAACAGTGCAGTTGGGAGCTCCCATCAAGCTAGACGTACATATTTAGAAAGGCCTGCATATTTTTGTAAAACAGACGGATAATTTTAGTTCTTGCACCATTAATAATATTCCACCATATATATCTATAATATTTAGAAAGGTATTGGCCCGCGCGCGGGAGGGTTACTATATATACGTAGAATACTACATTTTGCATGGAGATCATCCATGCACATTCAACAAAAAGGAGCGGCAGAGTGGGCAGGTGAAGTGATTGCGGTGTAGCCAGCCTTCAATACAACCGGTGTGGAATACATGGCCACATCTAGACAGTTGGCTCACCACATCCTCTCTCTCGAACTCCACCAAGCAAACAGAGCACATTTCGTCCACTCTGCCATTTCCCCATCTACTGCTACTGTCCAATAAATCTTGGTACCTAGCCACTGGAAGATCCGCTAAGCGAATTCCATGGATGTAACTCTCCACTGCGGGCTGATATGTACGAAATATGAAGCCGATGATCCTGAGAAGAGAGTGTTTGATTTGAAGGAATGGGATCCAAATGCAGGTGTACAGGATAAGGGTGGCGGTGCAGAAAGGAGACTGAGCACACAGGAGGCAAATCATTTTTTTCGTCTTTCTCTAGCTAGGTTCCCGATCGATCCCTACTCTCTTTTACAAAATTTCTTTGTGGTTTTTGGTTGTTTCAGGCTACTGGGCCGGTGAAGAAAGAGATAGAAAGAAAGATGGTATGAGAAAACAGGGGGCATAAGTGCCTTTATATAGCAACCAGCTTTAGGAGTCAAATATATAGTTAATTGGGAGAATGACTTAAATTGCTTCCCCTACATTAGCTGAGTTTTGACTTTGCAGAGTGGGAGAGTACTTTATACCCCATTTGAAAATTTTTAAGTTATGAATAATAATGTTTTGGGTCGTAATCCAACTCTGAAAACCGCGGGGGTGCAGGGCCGGCGCCGACCCCACATCCTCCCAGTCTTCTCTTTAATTAAAACCAAAATTTGGAAGAACACCACCTGTCACCTAATTCCCTATATACTCTGTATATTGTATATTTGTATTACCCGGCCAGAAGAAGCCAAAAAGGATTATATATAATTAGGGATTTTTTTTTTGTAGTCCTGGTTCTACCTCCAGAATTAATCCTAGTTTATTAACCTTTCAATATATATATATATATATATATATATATATATATATTCAGGGTTGTATGTTGTGATGCATGCATTCAATTCAAACTGTCTCAACTACCGGACCGTTGCGTGAGACCCTGAATTTTATGAAATTTAATTAATTAGAGATGATCGAGAATTATGCATGGATTTTTCCTAGGAAAATAAATAATTACGGCTTTAGTTTTGCCTTGCTTCTCTTCACCTTTAACTAATCCTAGTTAGCTAATTAACCACGACCTTAATTTATGACCGAGCTGAGCTCAAATAAACTTATAATTGGATCTTAATTTGATCTGAGTTCAAATAATTTGCATCCTTTAATGGTAAAGTCAACTGCAACAAGATAATGTGAAGCTTAAAATGAACTAGTCAATGTGATATATAATATGTACATAAGGAATTTTCTATAAATATATTACACTATATTAAGAAAATATATTTGAATATCAACATATATATATATATATATATATATATATATATATAGGAGAGGGTTCTATTGATACCTCTTGTTACGAATTCCTTATTTATTTATTTATTTTTTGTAGGAATAGTATTTCACAAATCCAACATTAAATTAGATATTCTCCTCATGAACATAATCCAATTTTAAGTCAATTGGATATCGGGAAGCATTTGATTCGTAAACCCATATTTTTTTATAAATAAAAGTATAACTTGAGACACCTTATGAATGACGACATGACTCCTAATTTTCGATTGACTTGAAATTCGGTATGCACGACGTTCATGAGTAGAGTATTTAATCTAACGATTAAATTAGTGAAATATTATTCTTACAAAAAATTATTAAGTAGTGTAAAAGTAAAAAGTTTTAGGGAGAATGACAGAATGATGGGTCAAAATAAAAGTAATTCCAAATAAATTGTCAAACATTCCTTATTCCATTTAAAATGATGGTAATATACTTTAATCCCTAAAAAAAAAATGCTTTTAGCTACGATGTACCATTTTATGATACCCATTCTACCCTCTATATTTTTTTATTTGTTTTTTATATTCCACCTAAATACCTTTCTTTCATTAAAATTTATCTCATCCCTTCTATCTTAATTTAAAATCTCAAAACATAATTCAAAAAGACCAATCATATATTTGTTTTTCAACTAAAATAATAATAATCTATATACACACTTAGATTTGGAAAGGTTTTTATTTTTTATTTTTTCTGATAGTTGAATGACATTCTTGTAAATGAAAATTTCCAATTCCCTACAAAACATATAAATGGAGATCCACCTTTCTTTTTTCTTTTTCTTCTTTTTTTTTTTCAACACAGAAGAGAAATATTAGGGTTAAGTTTTACTCTGTATTTAATAAGGAGGGAGGAGAATGATTTGAAATGTTTGGTGTGGTGCCAAAAAAAAAAAAAAAAACTAAAATGATTTAATGGACATTTGACCCTAAATCTTTTTTTTTTTTTTTTTTGAAATTAAAATTCATTATTGCTACTTTGAATGGAATAGGAGAGCTTTAGCCCCTTTTTTAGGATTACTTTTATTTTGACCCATCATTTTATCATTTTCCCAAAGTTTTACACTAGGTATCAATAAAACCCTCGCCCCATATATTATATACTAGTTATTGCATACATACGTTGCACGTGGATTTTTTGTCAACAATAAAATGATTTAAAGATCATCAATTATTTTTACTAAATAAACATATAAAAAATCGATGCTTCCCAAGATCTTTTTAGCTTGAATAGGGATTGACCCTTTTCATGTAGCATAGCCTCTCATTTAGTGGTAATTATCTCTTCAATATTGTCCATATCGATTAAATATAAACTTTATTTACTTAAGGAAGGTTATGCGGCCATTTGTTTTTTAACATTTAATCCATATCAAATGTGAAGATTTGAGATGTTAAGAAATTATTTATTATTCCGTAGAAAGTTTTAGTCCATATATATCAAATGATTAGAAAGAAATGCTAATACATAATAACACGTAACTATCAAAAATCTTGACAAATAACTTATTCATTGTCTGCCAATTTTCTACACATCTACAATAAGAAACATATCAATGAAGAAGTAAAAAAGAGAATAATTAGAACCAAAATAAATTGAAAAAGTGTATACTTAATCTCTAGAGAGAATTAAATTTGGTTGAATTGTTAACCATATGGCAAGTCCATTGTATCGTAGAAATCATATGCAAAAGAATAGACTAAATTTATTAATGAATTAGTAGTTTATATAATGTGACTTACACATCAACAAATTCTAATACATTTTTGGATCACTTAAAGAATAAATACATATTCTAAAAGATAAGAGTCCTAACACCATATTACTATGATGGGATATTATTCCACTTCATCCAAATGAAACTTTACTACTACCTCTCTTCAACTCTTTTGTATTTTTTATATTATTATTTATTTTTATTTTTTTATTGAAGAATCTATGGATCCCCACTTTGTAGCGAGACATTCCACAATGCATCATTGGAGCTCAACATCCCATTAATTGAAACAACCAAAGATAACATAGCACGAAAACTAATCTTAGGATTCAAAAAATAGGAAAAATTACAAATCAAAAAATAAGCAAGATGCCTCATCAAGAACATTTAGAAACCTAAGCCCTTTGTTCTCCAGCCCACCCCTCAAATCACCCATAAACAGTGTAATCTTGAGAAGGGAATTTTAATCTCCAAGAAAAAATCAGAAAGACAACATAGAGATTGAGCATTTAAAATAATAATAATAAAATAAAATACATACCTCTTACAAGGGATTTTTTATTAGTAAGAAAAAATTAGAAAGAGAATGAGTATATAAAAATAGCTTTTCAATTCCCATCAGATATTTCCAAAAGCAATTTTTCATCAAAAGAAAAAATATAATTAAATGATTTACCACGTAAAATAAAGGGTTTAGCATTCAAACACATTCAAACACAAAAGCATTTTAGCAAATTGCTTAAGAAACTCTAGCAATCAAATCAAAAGTAAGTGAAAATACTCACAGCAAAAATAAAAAAATACAAAACCAAAAACTTGAATAAAAAAAACTCTAAGAAAGAAATATAGAATTTAAATGAAATATGATTGCATAAAATTAATTTCTCAGAGGAACAAAATTAAATAAAACCTAATGTGATTATTAGCATTCATACCAAAACCCAACTCAACAAATTTTCAGCACAGTACCATATATATATATATATATAATTTGCAGTAAAACTTACCAGAGAAGGGAGAAGTCGCCGTTAATGGAAAAGGTGAAAAGAAGGTTGAAGCTACTCTTGATGGAAAAAGTAGAATTTACAACCCGCCTGTTTATTTATTATATACGAATTGTAGTTTCCGTTTCCTTAGAATTCCTATCTGGGTTTAGTTTTATTTAATCATTATATGAATTATAGTTTCCTTAGAATTCTTATTAAGGTATGTGTTTTATATTGCTATATTTCCTATATATGTAGAAGGGTCGTTGTCTAGTTTTCTTAGAATTCTTATTAAGGTATGTGTTTTATATTGCTATATTTCCTATATATGTAGAAGGGTAGTTGTGTATTTAAAAATTAAAATAAGGGTATATTAGTCAATCAAAAGTTTTTCTCACATTCATCTTTTTATAGGTAGTATAAAATAGATATAGATATATATGGCTGTAATCGAACAAGATATTATAGTATAATATTCATAATTGCACTAAACAAGCAAAATATGATTAAGCTAATAATGAAAAATGGTGGAAAGTAGTCGTTGACAATTTCTGTTAATTTTATTGTCTCTTTCCTTTTCTAATGAATTAATCTTAAAATCATAAATTCCATGAATGATCCAACGTAAGGCTTCAAGTCAAATGGCTTATAGGCTTATAGTATAAAACAAATCATCGATGTTATTGAATCTAATGCATATTTCTTTTTTTATTTTATTTTCACCTTTTTGTTTTGGGCAAAAGCACAACATAAATACACATGCCAATAGAAGTAAAGTAAAATGGGATCGAGAAACCAAAAAACATTCTGAAAATCTCATTTTGTTCTATGCATTCTCATTAACTTGTGACATCATATCAATCGTATTACAATTACATACAAGTTCTTTTTGTATGATGGCCTACGACAACAAGATAGACAAATTAAACGATTTTACATAACATGGGGCACCACACGCCCACCCGTAATGGCATGGAACAGTTCCTTCTAGCCTTTGCTTAATTTGACTACCTTAAACTACAAGGGGCATTTTAAAAAAAAAAATTAAAAAAAAATTGCCGACCAAATCACAGAGATCTCTGGGGCTATGGGAATTTTATTAGGTGCGTTGTGCTTGTCATTTAAATAAAAAACAGTACGTACCTTGTTATAAATTAAGATTGATCCAACATGTCTAGCTTCAAGAGGAGATGAACCTTTTTCAATTTTACTCGCTTCAATTAAACAACAACCGACCACGTCGAATGCACTACAAGCGGAGGATTCACCGGAGATGAGCCAACCCCTTTGTTCCCAAACGCGGTGAGATATGATCGATGTTTAGACGACTGTCAAATATTAATTAATATAATCAATACTCTACTGTAACAACTTACATAGAGTTGCATTAATCTTAAGCCACCCAATTAAGGGCTTAAGGCTATGGAAGAATCTCTGTCAAGGCGACCCTCTTTCCCTTTTACTTTTTATTCTTGCTGATAGAAGCTTTGAGCAAGCTTATTCAAAAAGGATATGACGAGCATTTATTAGAAGGCTTTGGGGTGCATGGCGGGGGTGTTGAGGAAGGGAGTATATCACATTTGTTTTTTGTGGATGATGCATTATTTTTTTGTGGGGCTAATGATAGGCAATTAAGACATCTTAGAATGATTATTCTTTTCTTTGAAGCGGCATCGGGTTTAAAAGTTAACCTTGCGAAGAGTGAGATTATATCTATTGGTACTATCAATAATATTGAGGAGCTTGCCACTAATTTGAATTGTAAAGTTGGGAAGTTACCAATTTCCTATCTTGATCTTCCTCTTGGAGCCCATTTCAAGGAAGTTAAAGTTTGGGATCCGGTTCTTGAAAAGATTGAAAGAAGGCTTAGTGGGTGGAAAAAATGTTACCTTTCAAAGGGAGGTAAACTTACTTTGATTTGTAGCTCACTTGCTAGTATTTCTATATACTTTTTATCCATCATCAAAATCCCTAAGTCGGTAGCCTTAAGGATTGAAAAGCTTCAAAGAGATTTCCTATGGAATGGCATTAATGCGGAATTCAAATTTCATCTTGTTAATTGGAACACGGTTTGCTTACCAAAAGAACAAGGGGGGTTGGGTATTAAATCCATTATGGTCATGAACAAAGCTCTTCTTGGTAAATGGTTTTGAAGATTTGGTACGGGAGTTCAAGGTTTATGGAGAGATGTTATAGTGTGGAAATATGGTGTGATAGAAGGAGGTTGGTGGTCAAAAGAAAGTAGAAGATCTCATGGTACGGGTTTGTGGAAAGCTATTATGCTTGACTTTGATTCCTTCTTGAAAGAAACAAGATTTAAGATAGGTGGTGGTAATAGGATCAAATTTTGGAAAGATGTGTGGTGTGGGAATGCTTCTTTCTTGGTCAAATTCCCCATTTTGTTTTCTATAGCTAACAACAAAGAAGCTTGCATCATGGATTACATTGATAGTGAGAGGGATGGATTTCATTGGAACATCACTTTTTGTAGAAGCTTTAATGATTGGGAGTTGGAGTCCGTTATGAATTTTTATCATGATTTATATGAAAGTAAGATTTCTTTGCAAGGGAATGATACTTTGTTGTGACGCAATGACTCAAAAGGTTTATTCTCGGTGAAATCTTATTATTCTTGTTTGGGTTCTAACTCAGTTGTGTTCTCTCCGGCTAAGAGCATTTGGATCCCTTCGGTGCCTTCTAAAGTTGCTTTCTTCTCTTGGTTGGTTTCTCACAAGAAGTGTCTTACTATTGACTTTTTGATTAGAATGAATTGGAAGATGCCTAATAGATGTATTATGTGCAAAGAGGCGGAGGAAAACGTGGATCATCTTTTCATCCACTGTGAGACAGCTAGAAGCTTATGGGTTCTTATTTTCCATCTTTTCGCGGTCAAGTGGGTTCTACCATCCACTACTCATGACTTGCATGTGAGTTGGTGGGTTAAGAGGGGCCGTAAAGATTCTAAAGTGGTTTGGAGGATAGTTCTCCATGCTCTTTTTTGGTATATTTGGAAGGAACATAACTTGAGAACCTTTGAAGGGGTAGAGTCATCCACGTTGGAGCTTAAATCTCTTTTGGTTAAATCATTGTATTAGTGGTTTTGTAGTTATTCTAGAGGATGTAATCCCTCTTTTACTCTTTTTATTGACTCCCTTAGCTTGTTTTAGTTGTTTGGGGGTGTCTCCTTTCTTGTGGCTCCTTTTGTCTTGTGGCTCCTTTTGTTTAGTGAGCCTTGGTGGGTTTTTTCTCTTGTATATGTCTCATGTACGAGGGTTTTGGCCCTTTCTTTTTATCTCAATACATACATTACTTTATCAAAAAAATTAAGGGCTTAAGTCATATATATATATGTATCATGTGCAAGTAAGTAATTCGATTGCAAGTCACTATATATGATAGAAAATTGAAAGGTGACAGTATTTAAACATGGTGATATTCATGATTTTGGAGCTACAAATCCATTTAGGGCCTGTTTGGTTGCCCTAGGGAAGTTGAATCTATCCATCACAACTTTACATTACATTGAAGCTACAAATCCATATTTTTGAATGGGGTTATTGAAAAAGGTTGGAGTCATTACCGTGGATGACGGTAACTAGTTTACTTCCATTTCAAATCATCATGGCAGCACTTCTCCATTCAAAATGGTGAATTTGTACACA
The DNA here is from genome assembly GCA_039720395.1 of Liquidambar formosana. Taxonomy (NCBI): domain Eukaryota; kingdom Viridiplantae; phylum Streptophyta; class Magnoliopsida; order Saxifragales; family Altingiaceae; genus Liquidambar; species Liquidambar formosana. Next base: position 44,171,617 of record CM077823.1, on the reverse strand, counting down.
ATATTACATGGCAACACACATTGAAACTGTTCAATTTCTATGCAACATCCAAACAGGCCCATAGTGGTGGGCTCAATATGGGCTTCCAAACTCTGATTACCTCAAGGGAACAGGCTATTGCAACCCCCCATTCTTATCACCCCACCCCTCATCCTTTAGATTTTTAAGGTTTTATGCAAAATATAAAAGGTTTTTATGAAAACCAACCATAATCCACTAGAAAACATCATTTTGAATAACTTTGTAGAAGAAAGTTTTTCCAAAATCTATCGTTTAAATATACTTTTTAACCATTTATAGCCTTTATTTTATTTCTTGTAAAAAAGTCTATCTAAACGATAGATTTTGGAAAAACTTTTTTCTGCAAAGTTGTTCAAAATGATGTTTTCCAGTAGACCATGTGACTGGTTTTTACAAAAACCTTTTATATTTTTCATGAAATCTTAAAAACCGAAAAGAAAGGGGTGGGGTTATAAGAATGGGGGGTTGCAATAGCCGTTCCCTTACCTCAAAGTCTCAAACTCAATGGCTCAAAGCCAAAGTTTGCTCTTCTTTCTAAATGTAATTGTTTTAAAAGAAGAGTTACACTTAGTCACAAATATTCACATTCAAACATACAACATTTTAATAGAACTGTTTTTAGTTTTAAAAACATAAATTTAATTGATTTTATAGATTACATTTAATAAAATCTCCAAGAGAACATCTTCCCCATTTCAAACAAAGCAACTAGAGGGTTCTTCTTCATCCAGCAATTCTATCATATCCAACCTTTTAATCCGGCATACCAAACGTGGCCTTAAAATAATTTTTGATGACTAGCCTTTTGGTTTAGCAAGAACATACATTGGTTTTGGGATGTCATAATACAATTTGAAATAGAAAACTTTACAAATTTAGTAGCAGAACATACAACAGAAGTTAAATTGGCATTTCAGATAGAGCCATTAGAAAGGAATGAGAACAATTGACTTCTTTCATTCATGATCAGGAATATAATCTTCATCATCCAGCCTTCAAACTGTATATTAACAAATAGATGATCATTATCAAAATTCCCTTACCGCATTTTACAACCATCAGAAAGAGCTGAATAAGTTCCAATTGGGATGGGTCTATGGCATCTGGATCTTCAGTTTTCTCCATTGAGACAATATCCCAATCAGTGTTTAATCCACTCTTCCAGATGTCCCAACAGCATCAGCTCCTTTAATGCTCACATCCCACTACAGAAGAAAAGTTAATAAATCTACAGTTACATTTGATGGTTAGCCATTTGACATCATGGAGAGAAACACCATTCAGAAACATAGCACTATAGCAGTATAAAATTCATTAAAAATAAGCAGAGATTCACAAATAAACTGAGCACAAAACTTTCCAGCAAGTTTGTGTCATCTATGACGGGTAACAATGTCTATTCATTCACCTTCTGCAATTACATGCTTCACGAAAAAGGACTGTCAGCACTAGTACCAAGTTAATTTGAAAAGTTGCGAAAATGAAGAACAGGCTGCAAGAGAAGGCTAGAAAAGAGAGGATTTAACTGTCTGACTTCACCAAAGAGGTAAGTTGTTTGCCTCGACAAAGATTTTGGCAAATTTATTAGATCTTAGATCCACCACCATCACTTATTACTACTATGTACTGCTACTGCTACTATTATTACCACTACTACCAGGACTACTAATATTACCTACTAATCCTGTGATCATTACCACCATCACCAGGTGCATGTGTGACCCAGTCATATTACTACTTCTAATATAGACTCTAACCATTGCCACTGATCTACTACTGCTGCTACTAATTACTAATACTATGACCACCAGCAGCACCACCTCCTCCTTGCTCCCATGACTGTCAGTCCAACACCAACACCACCACTGCCTCCTCAGATTCACTAATATTGCTCCTCCACCACTACTAGTACTACTAGTTTACTACTGCTACTACTACCACTACAGCATCTACTGCTCCTACTATTACAGCCATCATCACCACTACCTCCTCCTCCTCCTCCTCCTATCACATATACTGCCTACCATGACCACACTGTCAACCCCACCACTAACTCCACCACCCTTGCCACCCCACTCATAATTATGTTCACTGACAAAGAACATGTCAACTTTGTCAAAATGAAATTGTTCAAGAACAAATGAAAAGCACACTTAAACACATGTATCAATAGATTGGATTTTTTTTTTTTTTTTGATGAAGTAAATTTGTATTAATAACCAAAAGGCTTAGCCCAAGTACATAAGACATATACAAGCACTAAACAAGACCCCTCTAAAACTTAAGGGAATCAACAAAATGTACAAGAAGAGAGGTTGCGAGAATTAGAATAACTAGAAAACCACAAAAAAAGAATCTTAACCAACAAGGATTTGAGATCAATAATAGACTTTTCAACCCCTTCAAAAGTTCTAAAGTTGCTCTCTCTCCAAAATCCAAATGTGCCAAAAAATAGCATGAGGAGCCATTGTCCAAACCACCTTGGCCTCCTTCTTTCCCCCTTTAAACCACCAACACAAAAGAAGATCACGAGTAGACGAGGGAAGGACCCAATGGACTCCAAACAAGTGAAAAGCAAGCATCCAAAGACTACTAGCCACTGTGCAATGGATGAAGATATGATCCACTGATTCCGCCTTCTCCTTACACAAAATACATCTATTTGGCATTGACCACCTTCTCTCAATAAGGTGATCCTAATTCAAGCATTTATCTCTACCCACTAACAAAAAAAGGCCACCTTAGTAGGAACCAAAGCAATCCACACAATCTTGGCCAGAAGGAAAGGATCTTAATTTCTAAAGGCTTGATATAGCTATAGCATAGAAAAGCATTAAATACATCTATTTGGCATTGACCACCTTCTCTCAATAAGGTGATCCTAATTCAAGCATTTATCTCTACCCACTAACAAAAAAAGGCCACCTTAGTAGGAACCAAAGCAATCCACACAATCTTGCCCGGAAGGAAAGGATCTTAATTTCTAAAGGCTTGATATAGCTATAGCATAGAAAAGCATTAAATACCAATAAGGCAGTGCAGTAACTGTATAAAGCTTGACATAAAATTGTCTTCTCGAAAAAGTTCTCAGGTAAACTTATAAAGCTCAACACAAAAGTGCTTCTCTGGGAACCCTAATTATATTAATTCTTCCATAATCAGATCAGGTAAATGTATCACATGCCAATTTCAAGTAACTCACTTAAGTAGAAGCATCAATGCTCCAGCTGGGTTAAATGGACAATTTAGGATCCCCAACCACACAGGAAAATAGAAAATCCTTGCCACATATAGGAGAACATGGTGAATAAAACATGAAAAGTCAAAACCAGAATTTCAACCTAAACAAGAAAATAGGCTTGTTTTAACACAAAAATCTATGATAGGAAAGCAAAATATCATGAGAGAAACATGTGAAAAGAAACCAAAAACGAAATAGAAAGAACTGGCTAAAGTTGAAGCAAGGACATGCCAATAAGGTTCGTGGGCCTATGCAGGAAATCCTACCATGACCAAACATTGAAAATCTTTGCCTACATAGGAGAAATGAAAAGTGACTTTAGGAAACACCAAAAGCAAATATTAAACCAGGAGCATAACCTCCAAATTGCGGGTCTATGCAGGAAATCCTATCATGACCAAACATTGAAAATCTTTGCCTACATAGGAGAAATGAAAAGTGACTTTAGGAAACAACTAAAGTGAATATTAAACCAAGAGCATAACCTCCAAATTTAATAGAATAATGTGAAGCCAATTGTTTTCCTATTGAGCTAGAGTCACATGAAAATGGCAATTGCTTTCCTGCTTCGTCAAAGTACATAAAAATGTTCAAATTAACTTTTAACACAAAATCCAGTTTGCAGCACTGCAGCTTTCTTTCTAAACTTAAATGTATAAGATATCTTATTGCGTATGACATGACTACTATCAAATAGTGTTGAATGAATTTCTTTTGATTCATACATTCACAGGCAAATAAGCTTTTTCCTAGAGAATAGCTTATTCAGTTGTGCGTGTTGTTGAGATGTTTTCTCGTTTGCCTTTGGGCTTTGCCTGCTTTATGCATTCCTTCCCTCCCCCCCCACCCTCCCCCTCCCCTTTTGGAATATACCTACTCACTTATCCAAAAAAATATATATATATTTCTTCTGATTGCCTTTAATAAAAAAAAAAAAACGAAAAGAATGAATTTCTTCTGATTGTCTTCAATAATATGATCTCTAAGGTTTATGTAATGCGTGTATTTAGGCTTTATCACAATCAGCCTCCACTTAAGCTTCTGGAACTCCGATTTCAACTTTTATAGGTTTGCATGAAATGTGTATTAGATTAGGTGCAGGTTATTGGAATATGTAAAATTAGAGGAAATGAACACAAGGAACTACGAAGCTCAATGTTCTTCCACACGCTGTCTCATACTATAAGATTGCAGTAATGTCTATAAAAAACCAAATGAACAAATTAAGAGCAGGAAACAAAACCTCATAAAATTGTGACCAAAACAAGAAAAATTAAAAGGATTTCTGTGAGCGTTTCTTCCCCAGGATTGCCTCCCAAACCAATGGTGAGAATGGCGCCTTTTTGTCTAAATAATCTCTAACAGCTTTCTCGTCGAGGAAGAATCCTTTCTGCCTTAGCCTTCCAATAACGTTCTGGGCTTCTTCCACACCCTTCTCCCTACATAACCGGTCGACCAAGCCTGTTAAAGTTGCCACATTTGGGGAATGGCCAGCTTCCAGCATCTCCACACAGAAGTCAACAGCATCCTCCAATTTGTTACATTTATACAGTCCCTGAATCAAGACAGTGTAACTAAAGGCATTTGGAGAAATCCCATTGTTCTGCATTTTCCTGAAAATCCTCTTGGCATCGTCAAGTTTCTGGGCCTTGCAAAATCCTTCAACTACAGCAGTGTATATCACAACTTCGGGGTAGGTTCCCTTCTCGCGTATGAAAGCAAATAGCTTCATGGCTTCTTGGACCAGCCCATCTTTGCAGAGACCATCAAGCATGGCTACAGTATTGGAAATAAGGCCGGATTCCTTCAATTTCCTGAAGATTTCATCCGCATCTTGAGGCGGGGGCTCAGGCGTTGGTGTTCCATCATTTGCCTCCTCTTGTTTAGGGAGCTGGGTTGTTGCAGTTTGGTGGGGAATGTCCTTTTTTTGGACACCCAGCTTGAACTTATCAAGAAAACTGTCTTCTAATCGATCGTCCCCCTTTTCTCCAGCCAAGGGTTTGTCGAGGAAATGAAGAGGGGAGGTTTGGGAAGATTTGCTCGTCTTTTTGTCGTCGTCATCTTCCATCTTAATTCCACCACGAAAATCATCATCGTTGAACTTGTTGGGGAAAAGATCGTTACTAGGTTGACGGCGTCCTCTGTTTCCTCCTCTAAGAATGGGCGGACTATTCTGGGAAGCATGTTCGGATTGACGATAGGTTCGTTTATCACCCCTCAGGGGCCTATTGGGTAGGGGGTTCGGAGGATTCTGATGGCTTCTTTCATTATCGTCGGTGAAGCCGCCGGGCTCAGTTCTTCGGACGAAAAGATCGTCTGATGCACGCTCAGTTACTTCCTGCCCTCTCGTGGGTTGTCTACTGCTGCTGCTACCACTGAGGGAGCTTAAACGGCGTAAAACCAACAAGGGTATTGTAGAAGAATTTTTAGGAAAGGGCCGAGATAGATGGGGAAGGGGCTTGAAAATATTGGAGAAAATAAGCCTACAAAACCTACCTTGTGATGTTGGCATGATGGCTGCACTCCACTGAGCGAGTGAGGTCGATTCTGCTCTCCCTCCCTCTCAAATTCTTCTGACTGATGAGGGTTTTAGGGGGCTTAGGGTTTTTGGAAGAGAGAAAGTAGACGGACAGAAGAGAAGAGTGGACTGAAACGGTAAAGCGAACCTGAGGGTAAACTCGTCATTAGATAAATAAAAAAAATGGGGGCAATCGCGGTATAAACGCCCTCTCGCTAGTCGCTTCTCTGCCTAGAAGATACATAGAGAAGATAAGGTTCTCCTCTCTTAAAAGTATGCTGTTGGGCTTTTGGGGGCTCCTCTACTGCCACTGCCACTGTGACTGCCAGTGATTCCTAAACTTCCGAGAGCATCACCATTCCATGGTTATGGTGTAGAAGCTCAGTGTTCGAGAAAGGTAAGGTGCTATCTTTTTGAGTCCTTGAGTTTATTCGTATATCTAATTGTCAGAGAGAGTGTCTTTTGATAGCGGTAAATAACTGGGTTTGTTTGTAATCCTATGACAAAATCGCGTATATGGTGTTCTATCATCTCTTCATCTATCCTAATTAGATTTCTCTGCAACTCAAATTTCAATATTGTACATGTCTTTCTTCAACTGCTTGCTCCATACGGCCCTGTTTTCTCCTCTAACGCTATTCAGATCTTTTGTCTCTGTTTTTCCTACTCCTAGAATAGTGTTTGATTTTTTGATTTTTGATTTTTTATTATGCTCTTTCAATTTGGTCTAACTTCAGGTAATAATAATAATAATAATAATAATTACTTCCAGTCATTCTTGCTCTAGTTTATTTTCTGATCTCAGCCAAGTTTATGCAATTGTCCAATATCAGCATTGGCATTATTCAATTGGTCTGATTTTAAAAACCAGAGTACGAACAGATCCTGTGAGATATTCCTGTCAATACTTGATTCCTACCAACCTGAATTCATTGGTATTTTAGTGATAAAAATGATACCCTTCCGTTTCACATCCTTTTTAAGCTTGTTTCCTGAAAGTTTTGATTCCACATACCCTTTTATTTCTCATCACTATTACTGCAATTTGCATTATTTAGTTTGCACTTCATATGAACCCATAGCTATAGCTTGAGCTTAATTAATTCCAAATCCTCTCAGGGGATAAATGGAAATCAGCGGCAGTCAAAGTAGTAGTAACATCATGTGGTTCTTCAGGGATAGAGGCTTTGACGATAGAAGTATCCATGAGATGTTCAAAAAGTGCAAGAGATTAGAGCGTGTACAAAGGGAAAGAGCATCCGAAAATTGGGCTTACTTGAGAAGCATTGGTATTCAAGAAAGGAAGCTCCCTTCTGTCGTCTCAAAGTGCCCCAAAATCCTTACTCTAGGTCTGAATGAGAAGCTTGTACCCATGGTTGAGTGCCTTGCTACGTTGGGAACGAAACCTAGTGAGGTTGCTTCGGCCATAGCCAGATTTCCCCACATACTCTCCCATAGCGTGGAAGAGAAGCTTTGTCCACTCCTTGCTTTCTTTCAGGCACTGGGGGTTCCCGAAAAGCAACTTGGTAAGATGATTTTGCTCAATCCGAGGCTCATCAGCTATAGCATTGAATCAAAGCTTACTCACATTGTGGACTTCCTCGCCAGTCTCGGCCTTACCAGAGAAGGGATGATTGGTAAAGTTCTGGTGAAAAACCCATTTATCATGGGTTATAGTGTTGATAAAAGGCTACGCCCTACTTCAGACTTTTTGCAATCAGTCGGTCTAACAGAGCTGGATCTTCAAAGAGTGGCAATGAGCTTCCCTGAAGTTTTGTGCAGGGATGTGGACAAGATTCTGAGACCCAATCTTACTTATCTAAGGAGATGTGGGTTTGAAGATGGACAAATTGCAGCTTTGGTGACTGGTTATCCCCCTATTCTGATCAAGAGTATCAGGAATTCTTTGGAACCTAGAATCAGGTTTTTGGTAGACGTAATGGGGAGACGAATTGATGAAGTTGCCGATTATCCTGACTTCTTTCGGCATGGCCTGAAGAAGAGATTGGAGTTGAGGCAAAAGCTTTTAAAGCAGAGAAATACAGACTGTAGCTTGAGTGAAATGCTGGAATGTAATCAAAAGACGTTCCTAGTAAAGTTTGGTTTGATTGAAGGACTTGCCTAAGGTATCAATTGTCACATACTTCTTTTTGGCTTCGTTTAAATTTAGTAATTTGTAGCCTAGTTTGATCTTGTTGTTTAATTATATTTCCCTTATATTTGAGCGTATTTAAATTGTTTTGAGAACTTAAGTCATGTGCCTCCAACAGCTACTTGAACACACAGGAATTCTAATGTATAGGTATTGCGGAATATTTTACATTTACAAAATGTAAGTTCTTACCCTCTGGTGGCCTTAGAGCATCTCCAACCCATGTGAGCCATTTTGGTGAGCTAAAAGCTATTTTTAGCTCACCAAGTGCAAAAATAGCTCTCTTGATTTGAAATAGCTCACTACATAAAAGTGGCTGCTCCAATGCAACATGAGCTATTTTTTAGCTCACTTGATTTTCCCTCTTTCCAACCATATCAACTACCATTTTACACTTCCAACCTCCAACCCCTCACTTCCAACTATCATTCATTCCTTTTTTTTTTTTATATTAAAAAAAAAAAAAAAAAAAAAAAAAAAAAAACCAAACGGGCCACTTGGGCTGTTTAATTTATTTTAAAAGGGAACGCCATTGCAACCCCCCATTCTTATCACTCCATCCCTATTTTTTAGGTTTTTAAGCTTTTATGCAAAATATAAAAGGTTTTTATGAAAACCGGCCATGATATCCACTAGAGAACATCATTTTGAACAACTTCGTAGAAGAAAGTTTTTTCTAAATCTATACTTTAAATATACTTTTAAAAAACCAAAAGGAAAAGGGTAGGGTTATAAGAATGGGGGTTTGCAATAGCCATTCCCATTTTAAAAACCAAACATGTGCAATGAATAGGGCCCAAAAGCAAAGAAAGAAAGAAAAAAAAAATGGAGGATGGAAACATCCAGAAGCACAAAAGTCGTCCTCCCCACCGCAACCCCCCTCTGTGTATCCGTTTCTTCAAAAAAAGAAAAAGAAAAAAAAAGGATGGAAACATCCAGAAGCCAAGATGAAGGCTTGGCTCTCCCCGCCCCAACCCCCCTCTCTGTATCCAGCTCTCTTATGGCGATGGCTGTCTCCCACCCCACCCACTCTCTCTCTTCGTCTTATCTCTCCCACACAACCCACTCCATCTCTCTCCGCCGATCCTCATCCACGAAGAGGCATATCCACTTTTCAGATCCGGTGATGTTCGAAATACCAGATTTCAGAAATACGCATTTGGGGTTTTGATGTTCGAGATTAGCTCAGAGCTATTTTGGCTCAATTTTTAGCTCACCCACTGGAGAAGACACTTTTGAGCTATTTTGACAGCATGAGCTATAATTTGGCTTTAGCTCACACTTTGGCTCTCCCGTTGGAGATGCTCTTAATGACAAGTTGCACATCTGACTAGGTTCTGGATTTTTCTTCGCCTTGGGAAATGGCAATTGTTTGCATGTTTGCAAATTATGGTAAACTTTAGGATCAAGTTCTGGTTTTGTGGCTCAAGCCTAAGGACCATGAGTACAAATATCATTTATGAAGTCCGCTTGGAACTTATTGGAACATTTTAGGTATTTGAAGGTGTGGGTTACGCAAAAAATTTACACATATGAACCCTAACTCCATGCTTTCAAGTAGCTCTAGTGACTTGTTACCATGTGATTAGATTCTGGTTTTTCTTCTCTCTAGGATGTGGAAAGTTGTTACATATTCAGAAAACAATGTAGTTTTTACGTTTGCAGTTTGGATCGATGGCGTCAATCGGAAGTCCATAGGTTCAGCATTTGTTATGGGTTCTGCAGAGAGCTTGAGGTCCATTGTAGAGTAGCTCATAGACCATGGACTTGTTTCTTATGTTGATAATTCTTGCCAAATTATTATTCAACACTAGCCCTGGATAGTAAATGGTGGCACGGGATTTGTGGTGCTGACTCCAAACAAATGCATCAAGTTGGTCATAAATATAATTTTAATTGTTTGCAAGCTCATTTTAGTAGGGTACATAGGGTAGTTTTTGTGTCAACTTGGGCCTAGCCCGTAATTTGAAGTTTTTATGTCTTGGAAAGAAAAAAAAAATTCTCTCCTAAAAATGTCAGTTTTATTAAATTTAATGACATTGGAGAAATATCTATCCAGCTGCTATAGTGTTAGAACTTAAAACATATATTTCCAACAATCTGCCCGGGTTATCAATCTTTGAGATGTTACTGCAGCAAGTTAGCAATTTTTGTTAGTCAAATGCCTTTGTGTTTGCCTTCATTTATGTTGTTTAAGGTGAGCGTTCACAAGTTTGATGTGTGTGTGTGTGTGTGTGTGTGTGTGAGAGAGAGAGAGAGAGAGAGAGAGAGAGAGAGAGAGGTCCATGATTACAAAGATAGCTTTGGTACATCTTGAGTAATTGTTTGCAACATAAGTAAGCAGATGAGATATTATTTTTTTCCAATTTACTATGGCTGGGTTTGATGAGAAGAGCCTAGTGAATTGAGTTTTGTTTTAAATGTTCTATTTGCTGTCCATCTATTCATGTGAAGGGGTGTTCTGGGAGATCAAAATTGGTTTTTGATACATGAGATCTGAACCCAGACCTATCCTACCCCTTTGCCACCTGAGCCTAGGCCCCAGTGCAAGCAAAATTGTTTTTTCCACATATGATGGCACCTAAGATTATAGTTCTGTATACTTATAGTTCTGTGTAGCTTTAGAAGATGTAGTAGCATTTTATGCAGTGTCTCTTATATATATTGTTGAATAACTAGTACTGATGATTACTTGTTTTAATTATAATATCATCTACTTGTTTATATATATATGCCTTTTTTTTTTTTTGGGGGGGGGGGGGGGGGAGGAGGAAGTTAGTTTAGATCCCTTGGATCCCTTGTATTTAGTTTATTTATGTTCACTAGGGTTATTAGACTGCATTCACATCATACTGCTCCTCACCAAGATACGTGGCCCCCTTCCTTACGATGTATATATGAAAACCATTTAACCAATGTTGTAAGCACATCGAGCAAAAATTTACCAAGTTATCTGCACAAAATTGAGAAAATGTTTATGGATGACATAATGCACAAGATTACAATATAGTAATATAGTAAACAAATTGGTATGTGCAAGAAACCTTCTCAAGTGAAAACTGAAAAGGATGGCAGCTAGCGTCTGTAGACTCTGTACTAGTGCAATGGCTCACGGTGGCCGCTAACTTGACGACTTCAGAAGCTCAATGACTCGAACGGGGAGATGTGTTGGAGCCCTATTTAGGTATTTTACACAGTTTTCCACCACATTTTAAGAAGACACCGTGATGGTAGAAAGTGAGCTGTCAGTGGTGGTGGTCATATTGATTGAGGACCACGTGAAGAGAGGCTTGAATGGAGGTACAGGAGGGGCTGAAACAGTTCCAGAGATAATTTGGAGAATGGCCTGTGTTTGAGGCCTTTCACTAGCGATGGGATGTGAACATGCCAGCCCCAGAAGTAGGAGCCTCTTTGCTTCATCAACCACATAGTCTTCCCTGAGCATCTCATCCACAGCTTCGAGAATGCGCCCTTCACGGTGTAGCGTCCAAACCCAATCAACCAAGGTATAGAGATGCTGTTGGTGATGGATTTTGGTCCCAGGACTTTTGCCGCAGATGACCTCAAGCACGACTGCCCCAAACCCGAAGACATCAGATTCGGGAGTGGCCTTCCCGGTGTGGAAGCATTCTGGAGCAACATAGCCAAATGTGCCTGGAACACCTCCTAAGACCAGCTCAGCATAGGAGGTCCTTCCATTATCCAAGGCTCGGGCAAGGCCAAAGTCGCCCAGCCGAGCATTAAAATCGGAGTCAAGCATGATGTTGCTGGCTTTGAGGTCACGATGCACCACCTTTTGATCGTACTCGTTGTGCAGATAATGTAAAGCTGATGCTACGCCTGTAAGTATTTTGTATCGATGTTCCCAATTCAGCACATTCTGGTTATTGGAAGCCTCATATAGGTGCTTCTCCAGGCTGCCGTTTGGCATGAAGTCATACACTAGGAGAAGCTTCCCACTCTCGTAGCACCACCCTGAACAAAAATTAAAAACCATACAGCAGAAAAATTAGTGGGGTTTTAAGAGGCATGCTTTTGAATCATGTAGTCCATATAGAAATTAACAATGGTATGTTGAGTCTTTTGTATTCCATGTAGTGTTTGAAAGGAGTCGTCTAGATTAGTCGGGCTCTGACAGTTTGGACACCCGTTGCTTGGTAAAAAAAAAGAGACCAATCACACGCTGCATCACAGTACTTACGTGGTCTTTTTTTCCTTCTTTATTTTTTGCTTTTAATTAATGATGTTGAAATGGCATGAGTTTATTGACCACTTGACCGTGTTGACAAAGGAGAACCAGCCAAGCCCTAAAAGTTTTTAATAAATCCTAAGATATATACATCCATCGATCATTTTTGGCGGAATGGTTGAAATCATGAGTAACATGTGCTTTAAGAAGTGCACTGTTTTAATTTAGCCGTCTCATTTCGAATGACAGCCTTTCAAACAACTTGCATCTGATTCGCTAGATATCATGATATATTGCACGTGTGAATCGAAAATCTAATTCACTAGATATCATGATATATTGCACGTGTGAATCGAAAATCATATATCTGATATATATATATATATATATAGGACAATGCTATTTCACCCATATTTTCTCACCTATCCATATGTGGCAGCTTCTCTTTATTTTATGTTGGTCCCTACATGTTTGCTTTCACCTATACACTTTCAACACATAAGGTGGGTGAGAAAGGTGAATGACAAAAGATGGGTGAAGTACCATTTTTCATATACATATGTATTAATCATGAAATATGATTTTCTAGATCGAGACGTGTTCTTTATTTCTTTCCCTCTTTCTTGGTAAAAAATATGAACATGGGCGTTTAGTCCAGTTTTCTCATCATGTATGTGGTAAAGATTAATATGCACCTAAAGATGGAGGAAAGTAACGAGGGCGGGCGCGCAATAGAGGTGTGAAAATTAATGAGAATTAAGTGCAATGAATTTAGGCTGAAACCGGCCTGGAAGTTGCTTTGCACAACTTACAACTCGATCAGATTGCTCGCTAGCTATATATGATGTCAAGAAATGAAATGAAATGAAACAAAACAGATTTTGCTTTAGTAAATTATGAGATTATCAGTTGCTCTTAAAACTTCAAAAGTATATCCAAAAGAAGTTTTAAAGTAAGTAAATCCAATTTTCCAAACTATAAGACACAATTTTTTTTAAACCTAATCATTAACACGTGCAATATATACCTTTTAATTATGAGAATTGTAATAAGAAAGAATGAGGGAAAAATTACCAACTAAGCGGACAAGATGTTTGTGGCGAAGACGGTGAATGATGGTGAGCTCGGCCAAGAAATCGTCTTTTCCTTTGATGTTGTCTCTGGAGAATTTCTTGACAGCTATTTCAGTAATACGACCGTCGTCATCGTGCAAAACGCCTTTGTAAACAATACCAAATCCACCTTGGCCCAGCCTCATGCTGTCATGGAAGTTGTTGGTGGCCTTCTTCAGATCCTTATACCTGAACTCCCTGGGCATCCCAGGCAACCTCTTCAACGTCCCCAGCATGTCGGACTCCTCAAAACTTGTTCTTCTCTTCTTTTTCATATAAACGACTCCAATTCCAACTACAAACAAGATTAACACTAGCACAGCAGGGGCACCCACCTTCAACCACATCCAATCTTTCTTTTTAGGAAAATTTTCCACGGCCAAGCTCCATTTCAACACGCAATTGAACTGAATCTCCGGGTCACCCGTGGAAGCAGAGAACCCAAAGTAGGATTCCTGATTCACGTGATCTTTCAGGTTTATAGTTTCGTTGAGGAGGGGTGTGTCCGGCTTGGGATCACCCTCCTTCACCATGTAAACCTCCATCAGTTTGGACTTGCCATCGTATTGGACCCAGACGCTGTAGCTGATTGCATTGGGTGGGGAAAGTTGGATACTGAAATTACTGAGAGGGATCGTCTTGTTTGATCGTATGGAATTGATGTTGAGCCCGACATGATTGTCATCAGGGTCAAAGGCGCCGTCTTGCTTGGTGTCGAATTCTATGGCTACAATTTGGTTGGCGCGGTTACCATCAGTGGTGCCATTCGAGAGGCCCATCCATTGCCCGTAACTTGCTTCGGGTATGGAAACATTTGGGGCTATGAGAAAAGCCAAACCGTGACCAGCTTTCCAGTTGAGGTTGTCGTGCCAGAGGTTTATGACAAAAGTCGAGTTGAAGGAGGCAAGGATGGCATCGTCGTTGAGGTTGTCGTGCCAGAGCTTGAAGGATTTATTATACATGGCGCGGCCAGACTTGTTATGGAAGACGGTGTAGTCATGTGTGTCGTTCTTGTCGTAGGTGTCTCTAGTTAGCTGAAGGGCCTTATCGTCTATGGAAGGATAAGACGGATCAGATCCTACAAATGCAAACGGGGTAGCATCCGTTTTCTCATTGAACCCAGTAATATTGAACGAAGGTATGGGTTCTGATGCTGCGGCTATGGCAGCCAAATGCAAGAGGGCGACAAGGATGAAAAGGGTGATCAAATTTGTTTTAGGCAGACCCATTCGAGCTATTGATTTACGTATGTACGTATACACTAATTAATTGCGTATATATATTTGATGATTGATGTGACTAAGGAGCTATTGCTGTATATTGACTTTGTCTAATACCGTGTTGTAAACGATTTTCGATCGCCTTTTATTTGGACGACGTACTTTCTCCCTAGTCTCCATTGTAATATTGCGGTTTTTATTATTATTATTATTTATAAGTCATTGTTTATTCCCAAGAGTGGTTGGTGTAGAATTTTTGAATTGTTGAAGTTTCAGAGGTTAGACAATTTAACGAAGAATCAATACTTTCAAACCAGGAAACGGCCGAAGCCGTCATTGGAATTGCGAGTCATTTTTTTATTATTTATTTCTTCATTTTTAGCTGGAGAAGTTTCTGCGCAGGATGCCTACAATATTGTAAGTTCAATTCCACGATTCTACGCTTCACATGTCTATATTTATACGAGGAAGGTTCCGTTAACATTTGGTATTAAATTTTTTACATTTACACCCCCCGTCAATGTCTTTTTACAGAAATCATATTTTGCCAATCCAACCGTTAAATTACATATTCCTATCATGCACGTTATGCATACTAAATTTTAAGTTAATCGGATATTGGGAAGTGTTTGATCTGTAAACTTACGTTTATTTTAATAAATAAAATTTTAATTTCGAGTACTTTATGGATGACATAGTTCTTAATCTCTAATTAACTTAAAATTTGGCACACATGATGTACATATATGACAAGAATATGTAATCCAACAGTTGGATTTGTGAAATATGATTTTTATAAAAAGATATTGACAAGTGTAAGTGTAAAAAATTTTACACCGGATGTCAACGGAACCCTCCCCTATATATATTTATATTATACTATATAAAGGAGTTATGATGAGGTGGCACGCTCCCATCTATCTCTCTTCTTCCTTTTTCACATAGGTAGTCTTTTTTAGACCCACACCATAATGTCGGCAAGCCCTTTCCATTTTTGTTTTTCTTCTTCCCATCCCCGTACAACTTCCATCTCTCTCTTCCTTTTCCCTATAACTTCCTTCTTTTTTCCTTTTTTTTCTTTCCTTCCCCACTACAGCCTTCGCTCTTCCTCGTCATTTCCCTTATCCTTAATTTCTTAATTTTTTATTTTTATATTATTTTTGTTCTTCCCTTCCCCACTATAGCCTTCTCTCTCATTCCTCTAATAAAGGTTGTAGAAAGAATAATCTTGAATAGGGGTTGTTTGACAAACTCGAAAATCTGATCACCTAAGTTTAGTCAATTTTTATTTCACATTAATTGTAAAATCACTTTTTCCTAATAATCCTATTTAACTAGACTCAGATGATAATAGCATTTTGGGTGCTTATATCTTTCCATTTTTGTTTTTCTTCTTCCCATCCCTGTACAGCTTCCCTCTCCCTCTTCCTTTTCCTTATAACTTCCTTCTTTTTTCCTTTTTTTCTTCTCTTCCCCCCCTACAGCCTTCCCTCTCCCTCGTCATTTCCCCTATCCCTTCCTTCCTTCCTTTTTTTTTTTTCCTACGGCCTTCTCTCTCATTCCTCTAATATAGGTTGTAGAAAGGATAATCTTGACTAGAGGTTGTTTGGCAAACTTGAAAATCTGATCTCCTAAGTTTAGCCAATTTTTATTTCACATTGATTGTAAAATCACTTTTTCCTAATAATCTTATTTAACTAGACTCAGATAATAATAGCTTTTTGGGTGCTTATATAAACTAGATATAGCACAAGTGCATTGTGCATGAATATTTTTAAATTATATTAGTTATACAAAATAATAAATACATAATGATTTTATATTTTTTCATAAAAGATAAAGTTTAAAATTCGAAAGTACAATGAAAGATTAAAAACTCTTTAGATGTATATTCAGAATTTTTTTTTCTTCATAAAACGGAATATTTAAAAAGTTTATAATTATCATGCAACTTGATAGTTGTTCTAAAAAAAGAATTTGAGTAAAAATCTAACTTTAATTTGTTAAGAGTTTGAATTAAAATCTAACTTTCATTTGTTATCAAATGATAAGAATGTTTATTATGTGTTTCAATTAAAGGAAGGGTAGATATGTTTTTTTTATTTAAAATAAGGGTATATTGGTCGTTCAAAAGTTTTTCTAAGATTCAATATTTTATATGTAGTATAGATTTGCAGAGCAAAACTTACCAGAGAATAGAAAAGTTGCCGTTAACCAGAGAAGGGAGAAGTCGCCTTTAACCAGAGAAAGGAGAAGTAGCCGTTAATGGAAAAAGTGGAGAGAAGGTTGAAACTACTCTTGATAGAGAAAGTGGAATTTACAATCCGGCTGTTTATTTATTATATAGGAATTATAATCTCCGTTTCCTTTGAATTCCTATTTGTGTTTTATATATTAAGGTATGTATTTTAGAATATATTAAGGTATGTGTTCCAACTGTTATTTTAGAATAATAGTTTCCATATTTCTATTTATTATATTATATAGAAATTATAGTTTCCGTTTCCTTTGAATTCTTATTTGTGTTTTATATATTACAGTATGTGTTTTAGAATATATTAAGATATGTGTTTTAGAATTATAGTTTTCATATTATTATATTTCCTATATATGCAAAAGGGTGGGTAGTTGTGTATTTAAAAATTAAAATAAGGGTATATTAGTCAATCAAAAGTTTTTATTACATTCATCTTTTTATAGGTAATATAGATAGATATTTTAAATGAAGTTACTATTTGGTTTCCGCGCATCGTGCAGGTCCATTCTAGTATAATGTATATATAGGATGATGATCGATTAGGTATATAGATCAAGTTTGACAAAACAAGCAATTAAAAAAAACCATTACTACCTTAATTTGTCATTTATTAAATTCAATATTTTCAAAAATATCATCTTTTACTTGGTATTAGGTTTTGTCATGAGGGTAATTATTGAGATAATAAAGGATAATATAATAAGTTTTAAAAAAAAAATTTATGATTTGACTTTTTAAAATGAACAAACATTTTAATTTGAAACACAAAAATATAACAAAAATAATACATCTTTGTGGGACGGAGGAAGTATAAATACATAAAGGCTACTCTTTGATCCAAAGATATATATAGATAGGACCATGTACCTATATATATATGAACTAATATTGGCCACATTAACATAATAATAAATTAATCACTAGCTTGGCCTGCCACCTCCTATGTCAAACATGGATTATCTTTGTAGGATGGATGGAGTAATATATTACCAACAACCAAACAAAATCTATTCATCAATGATCAATATATGGGGAAAAAAAACTACTTATTCTGTCCTACAAAGAAAAGATATGTTTGACGAAACACGCAATTTAAGAAAAAACATAATTTCATTAACTTGTTATTTATTAAACTCTATATTTCCAAAAGTACCATCATCTAATTTTTATTGGGTTTTGTGTTAAAGGTAATTATTGAAATAACAAAGGGTAATATAAGAAGTTTAAAAAAATTGTGATTTTACTTTTCAAAATTGACAAGCATTTTTGGACAAAAAGAGTAACAAATATGCACATAGACAAGGAAGTGATTAAGAGAAGAAGAGGATCAGTAAATTAAGCTAGGAAAAGGAAGGAGGTCACTCCGTCTATATAGCTAGTCATCTACTACATGCATATGCATTAAACAACCTAAGCACCTATGACCTGTAAGTAATCACTTTCCTCATAACCACGACTTTGGCATAAAACAATTTACAATTTGTTAAATGCTTTGAAACCCAAGCGATTAAAAGGTGATTAATTAAACACATGCGTACATAGCGCTTTCAAAACCTTCTTTGCATATGAATTAAATACTACTGTAATAAAAAGAATATTAATGATCGATAATAAGTAAGCCATGCAGTTCCGATCGGACTTGCGTGATGTATATATAGTACCAGTTTTGTTCAATCATTACAGCTAGTGTTTTAGAGGTCCAATGTCAACGACTAAATATCGATCCTTAATTGGTCACTTAAGATATATGATCGATGCTTTTTCAATTAATTCTAGCCATTTTTAATTGCTTCGTACGTGGACTCTTCCATTCATTGTTTATTCTATACTCTGTTTTCTTCTTATCTAATTGGTCAATTTGTGTGGTCACGCAAGATTTCTCCAAACCCCCCAACCCATCATACACGGATTTGATACCCCAAGTCCCAACCCTTTTCAATCCGGCCAGGGGTTGTCTTACACAGACACCTGCGCACCCTAGCTCCTTCAATCGACAAGCCCTTGCAACTCATTCAAGAAAAACTATGTATTAATTGTACACTCATGCATGTAATGGAGTACCATATTTCATACATTACTACCCAAATAAGTTTTTTTTTTTTTTTTTTTTAGAAAAAAATTTATACATATATGCAGGTTTAAAGGACCGTCTAGGTACGTGGTCCAAAGCATTACATTCACCTGCTTATTTAGAGTAATTGAGAAATTGCAACCACCAAGAAGACCACCACCACAAATAGCTAGCATCAAGTACCTAGTAAGCCTAGCTACTAGCTTCTTGGTTTTCTGCCCCTCTACTTGGATATGAAACCTCCGACCACCGCAGCTATTAGAGCCGTAGGATCTCCCAGGATGGCAGAGACAATTACACGTACAGCACCCCCTGCCATCTGACAACACTTGCCCACCTTTCCTCCTCTTCCCCGCATGTGGTGGTTTTTAAGTGTCCCCTTTAGGCTGGGGATCCTGGTCTGCATCTCCCTAACCTTGTTCTTGTCCACGTTGAGATACATGGCTTGCCAGCTCTCCACAAGCAACTCCTTAACACATGACACATGAAGATTATACGTCTTGCACTGCGACCTGTAACACCAGCCTGGTCCTTTGGCCCCGCAACGATGACACGGACTCGAGATCTGGAGACACAGATTAAGGTTGCGTTCCCCATCGTCAAGGACTTGGGGGAGATTTGCACAACAAGGGTGCAAATCAAAACCACACCCCTTGCAGTGGTAGACAAACCCGAGAACCTCATTTCTACATGCATCACATAGCCTCTTCCCTGCACCTGGGGGTTGATAGTAGAATTGGAACTCACACTTATTGTAGAAAGGATGAGTAAAGCTGGGAGCTGCTGTGGCACATACCTTGTGCAAGTCAAATTCGCATTGCTGCTGGCATTTGTATTTGAGTCCAATGCCGGCTTCTTTGCAGCCATCGCAGTTGAACGGGATCTCTGTGTATTCAAGCTTCAGCTTGTGTTGCGAATGGATTGGATGAGGGATTTCTTTGTCAATCTTCATTTATGGGTTTTACTTCTTTCTTCTTCTTTTTTGGCCCCAGTTCTTCAATTCGCTTGGTTAATTTAGAATGAATATTGATTGGGGGAGTTGGGGGGAGGAAGGGGAAGTGGCCGGATATATGTAGAAAAGAATAGAAGGATGTTTCAATTCAATTTGCTTTTGAATAGCTAAAAGGAATTTACCAACATCCCTCTTGCTATATATATAGATATACTTTGCTTAAGTTTCGCATGAAAAGAATAACTTGGTTAATTGGTTATGTGGATGCAATAATTAAGGGTGGGGAAGAGGTCAGGTTGAGTGAAGGATCAAGAAAAGCATTTGCTGGAATCTAATGCCTTTGGGAAATAATGGTTAACTTGGTTGTTGCCTTCTAGTTGAGTAGCTGATGATAAATGTCTACATTCCTAATTCTAATCATCCACTCATAGTATCAATGGTCGACCAAAGGACAAAAATTTGCCCTTTGATACAATTTTTACATGTTCTAAAAAGATTCATATATATCCTATCGTCTGGCTAAAAACAAAAAGCAAAAACAAAAACAAAATTCATATAGATAAGACTGGTGTGCATGCCAAGATAAAGTCAAAGGGTGGGCGTAGTTAACCGTACCACGGCCGGCCACATATTGGTTAGCTGAAGATTGACTCAAGGTTAAGGATTAGGAGGACGTTTTATTTGTGGGGTGTGTGACACATGGATGGGAATATATATATTATATGATTCTTGATGAGGGTTAATTGCAGAGCTATGCATAGAAGTGTGAAATCTCGTATATTCTTTTTTTTGTAGGAATCTTGTAAGTTTTCTATAGTCATTGGATTGTTTGGTTTGTAAATGAATAAAAAAATAAAGAGTTGTTGGATCATTAAACCTTATAAGACATGAAAAATATAAAAGCCAATGTATACTATAAAGAATTTGGATCCTTCGTAAGTTTTTCCTTATAAGAATCTTGTAAGATTTTTCATCATCATTAAATTTTTTGGTTTGTAAATGAAACAAACAAAACAAATAAACAAAGAAATGTTGGATCATCAAATCTTGTAACTTGTAAGACATGAAAATTCCTACCAAATCCATATAAGAAAAAACATAAGGAGGGTCAAAATTCGAAAACAAGGAAAGCAATTTAGTGTCCCGTGGATTCAGAGTTGGGAACAACGTACGTACACAGGATTATTCTAGCTATTCTCTTTGATATTTCAACCCGTGAAAAAGAAGCAACCTGAATTGCCAGGAAGGTTTGGTATTTTGACCAGCTAGCTAGAGAAAGCAAGAAGCATCAAACCTTCGTAGCTCTGGTCGTCCTGATCCGAAAGCAGGAAGCATCCTCGTCTGTGTTCAAATTAATTTGTACTGACAAACAAATTCAAAAACGTTGCCTAATGCACCCATGATTGTCAAATCCATCATTAGTCCTAATAAGGGCACTCCCACCCGAACTTCTAGAGCTCCCCATTCTCTTTTGTTCAGTATTCCCGGCCCCCCTCCCCCATTTTTCTTGGGAGTAGATATCTTTCTTTTTCCCCTTTACGGGTAATTGAAGAAAGAATAAACGGATTTTGTCATCTAGCTATTACACTTTTTTTTTCATTTTTACTTTTACTTTTACATTTTTGGGTCGAAGTCTGGGACTGCTATCAAAACAAAAGCAAAATAATACGTCTCAGTTAGATCGAGAGTGTTTAATATACGAATGAGAACCTTTTTTGGAACGTGGACTCACATCTGTCGTGACGGATGAGAACCCTTTTCCGAGCAAGAGTGTTTAATATGTGAAATATAAGCATCTGATTCTGTGTCAAATAAAAAAGGCCACTGCCCGGTTGGCTGCAATGTCTTTGTTGGAATAAGATCCCTGCAGAGTAGAGAGAGTCTTACAAAATCATGATAGAGATGATAGAGAGATTAAGGCTACAAAGAGGGCTCCCTTGTCCCTTTTGGCATATATGAACTCTCTTATAGTGTTTTTTTTTTTTTTTTTTTTTTTTTAGGTATTTTGAGTATACAATTAATTAATATAGGATATGCACACATCATTATATTTATTACATTGAATCTGTCTCATTAGAATAATTCAATTTAAAATATGTTAAAATGAACCTACATGTGACAATCAAAGTTTAAAGATTATGATCAAATACTAACAAAATCATAAGAAAAAATATCTAACTTTAATGCAGGCATGTGATTAAATTATGTTACATTTAGTATTGAAATTTTGTATGGATGGCTCATGCTTCGAAATAATTTGAGGAGAGATCGTTAAGGACACTCCATAGTAGTGTTTCTCGGTTAACAAATTCATACTACCATCCAAAGGGATGCAATCTTCTTATGTGCTCGCAATTTGCTTTTAAAAAATGTCTTTTAAGTTGTTTTCCAATTTTTTTTTCCTTTAAAAAATAAGAAAATAAAAAGGGCAACCATAATTTAGCTGAAATGTTGCATTAGTACGTTTTTTCACCTTTTTCCATACCCCAATTCTTACTCTCAACCTCTCATAAAAGGTGAGGCCTACAGTCTACTAATGTTATCCACGTAGATATGGACTTCAATCATTTCAGAAAAATATTGAAGTAAGAATTAGGAGACAGAAATTAGTGCGTATAACATTACACACCGGATGCTTGGGTATAGGACTAATTAATCTCTATTTCTATTACCTATAAAAAGATGAATGAGAGACAAACTTTTGATTGACTAATATATCCTTATTTTAAATTTAAAATATACAACTACCCTTCTGCATATCTATTAACTAATTAACAAACCAAAGGAAACTATTAAATTGAAGTGAGGCTACGTATGATTGAGTGTTTGAGTTAGATTCTAACTCCAAAAGGTGAGATACCCTTTCTCATCCTCTTTAGATGACCTGTGAAAGTTACATTCTATTCTAACTCAAAAAGGTATAGAAGCCCTCCTATTTCTGGATAGACTAATTTTCCAAAAGCTGTAGGGAGCAAAAACTGGTTGCATGGGTAATGATTCTAACCTTTGTCCAATATTTTCCTGATGACAAGAAGTTCAATGAGATGATTGGTGTAAGGATAATGATGCTCTCATACATTCTACTACAAAACAACATGTAGTAGGAAAGTTAATACATTTGTTTAATGGTGGAGGGTTTGGTAGTACGTATTCTTCTTGTATGAAAGCCAGCCTCACCAAAACTCTTCTTAATTCATTGTTCCCCTTAGAAAACATAAAAACATGCTATTGCATGAAGATTTATCACACCCAAGTGCATGAAGATTTGCATGTAACTGTTTCATAAAATCCATTTTAAAGAGTTCAATTTAGTTACAAACCAACTTAATATGTTAAATTTAGTTATCAACACTTAAAATTATTTTTTTTCATTATATATTTAAGTCATATTATAAAAAATATGCAAAATTTAGTTGAAAAAATTATATGTAACCGTTTCATAAAACCCACTTCAAAATATTAAATTTTATCACAATCTCTTAAATTTAAGGTTTTAATAAGTTAAATTTACTCATAGACAATTATATTTAACTATTTGTATGAGATATTGAAGTTAGATTACATAAACATTCAAGATACAATTGTTTTTTTCAAAACAGGTACATATAAGTATGTAATTGTTTCGCATAACTTACTCCAAAGAATTAAAATTAGTCACAATCACTTATATTTAACTATTCTAATAAGTAAAATTTATGTACAAACACTTGATTTAACAAATTTCATAGAAATATTGAAGTTAGATGAACTATTTTAATTGTTTTGAAATAAATACATGCAATAAATCTAATTGTTTTTTTTTTAATACATAATTTCATATTCATTATGAGTCTTCTTTCGAAAGTCTCGACGAATAAATTCTAAACATATAAATTTTATAAAAAACTATTAAAGTTTGCAAACAAATAATTACACTTAAGAGTAATAATGACTTTACTCATTTGATGCTCACACAAAACTTTCATATTTTAATTAAAAATAAATTTGTGACTGCATAAGTTTTTGGTATAGACTTATGCTTTTATAAGTCCTACTAAGTAAACTTTTTGCTAATTTTCCAACAGCAATAACAACCATAAAAATTAATAAGTAAAAAATAATAATGAAAGAGGATATAGAGAAGTGAGGAGTTGATAGGCTCGGCTGGGCTTGAGCTTAAATGCCCAATAGATTTATACTCCGTACATAAAGTCGCTGGGCTTGTGGTATGTACTGCGAAGATGAAAAAGCCCTTCCTTGTTTAACTCAAAACGGCAACCTGAAAGAAGCCCTAAAAGGATCTCAGGAGAGAGCTCTGCAGAGAACACGAAGATCAGGGAACCCATCCACCCGAGGTTTTAGGTCACTTCTTCGAAACCCTAGTTATTATTCTCCTTCCGTTGTTAATTATTACGATCAGTGTAAATCTATACTTCTTCCCTCTCTCTTTCTTTCTATATATATGTGTGTGTGTGTGTGTGTGTGTGTGTGTGTGTGTGTGTGTGTGTGTAGACATATGATTATCAAGACTTAGAGGGACAATTGAAGTTACTATAAGCACACCATCAACCATAAACGAATTGGGGGTTTTGTGGGTGGGGTTTCTTCACTTGTACTCTCTTTGACAACGTATTCTGTCTCAAATTTTGTTCATGGATAATAGCTATTGATACCTAAAATAAAAATTCATCCATTAAGTAAGGAAAGAAACTCCTGGTAATGCTAAACTACCAATCGCACAACAATACGATGAGGGGTCCAGTTTGAAAGAGTGAAAAATGCCGCATCACTTATGCCATATTGTCATGCCAAGCTTCCAGGAGCACTTCCCACCCCACAAGTGCCAGGCTCTGTAAATGGATCCATGTTCCAAACGCACTGTTGCACAAGTTGGGTGGTTTTTAGACCATGGGTACGGGTGAAGAAAATTAGATTCTACTATAACATTTTTTCACTGAGGATGATCATGTGCTTAGGCTTTGCCATTGCCACCGATAACATTAGATGGTATGCGATCCAGCTTGAAGTCTGATTCAAGCAAGTCATGCCGGTCTTAATGAAGGACTCTTGGGGGATTAACTCTTTTTTTGCTTTCTTTTATTTTTTCGGGATTTCTTTATTTTTTATTGTTTTTCCTGCAGTTGATTTCAGGAGTTACATGAGTGGCAGCAGGCAGAGGACCCTCGGGGGTGGGGGTCAGCATGTGGTGGACTATCTGAAACGAATGCAAGCAGAAAATCCTGCTTTCTATTATGAGATTCAGGGTGATAATGATCACTCTACTGGAAATATTTTTTGGGCAGATGCAACTTCCAGGATGAATTATAACTACTTTGGAGATGCAGTTATATTTGACACAACATTTAGGACAAACCGGTATAGGGTACCATTTGCTGCATTCACAGGACTAAATCATCATGGGCAGCCAGTGTTGTTTGGCTGTGCACTACTTCTAAATGAATCTGAATCCTCATTCGTTTGGCTATTCCAAACTTGGCTTCATGCAATGTCTGAACGCCGCCCTGTCTCTATCACAACCGATCCAGATCGGTTCATACAGGTGGCTGTTGCTCAAGTTCTTCCTGAAACCCGTCATCGGTTCTGTAAGTGGGGCATAGTTAGAGAAACACAAGAGAAATTAGCTCAATTATATCAATCGCATCCGACTTTTGAAACAGAGTTTCAAGAGTGCATTAATGAGACGGAGACAATTGATGAGTTTGAGTCATGTTGGGAATCGCTTCTGGAAAGATATTACCTCATGGATAATGAATGGCTTCAGTCAATGTACAATGCTCGCCAACACTGGGTCCCAGTTTACATGCGAGACACTTTTTTCGGAGAGTTGTCTTTAACCGAGGGGAGTGAAGATAGAAAATCATTCTTTGACGGGTATGTGAATGCAGGAACCACCACACAGATGTTGGTTAAACAGTATGAGAAAGCTGTAGCGAGTTGGCATGAAAAGGAACTAAAGGCAGATTCTGAAACTACTAACTCTATGCCGGTACTGAAGACACCATCTCCTATGGAAAAACAAGCGTCAGGCCTTTTTACAAAGAGGATATTCATGAAGTTCCAAGAGGAATTGGTTGAGACCCTTGCTAATTCTGCAACTAAAATTGAGGATTCTGGAACAGTCACTACATATCGGGTGGCCAAATTTGGGGAAGACCACAAAGCACACACTGTTAGGTTCAACGCTTTTGAGATGAAAGCTAGCTGTAGCTGCCAAATGTTTGAGTTTTCAGGAATAATTTGTAGGCACATATTAGCAGTTTTCAGAGCAAAAAATGTTCTCACACTTCCTTCTCAATATATCTTGAAACGATGGACAAGGAATGCTAAGAGTGGAGCTGTGTTGGATGAACGTGCTTCTGAATTGCCAAGCAATTCTCGTGAGTCCTTAACTGTTCGGTATAACAATCTACGTCAGGAAGCAATCAAATATGTAGAAGAAGGGGCAAAATCTATTCATGTATATAATGCAGCAATGGATGCTTTACAAGAGGCTGCTAAGACGGTTGCTGCTGCGAAGAATCAAGGTCCTGGAGCCACACAAGGTGGCACTCTGGCCAATGGAGGCAATCGAGAAATGCATGCCATTGAAGGAAATCAAATGACACCATATCAGTCTGCGGTTAGTTTTTTTGCCCTTGTCACCTGATCTAATTGAGGTTCTTCCATTAGTTTTATGCCTTTCTTCTGGCCTCGGCTGCTCTTCCATAGCATCTTGACTTTATTTTTTTTGTTTGCTAATCTTTAGCTTAAAATAGGATACCTATTCAATGTTGGAAGTTGCTAGATGAAAATTTTGTTAAAAATGAAAATACTTTTTCTTTTCTTTTATTTTCATTTCTTTTCTTTGCCTTTTAAATTTGAAAACTTGTGCATCTGTATGATTATGTTTTTTTTTTTTTTTTTTGGGGGGGGGGGGGGGTTGTTGTTGGGGATGAGTTATCTGTTTAAGTGACAATGAGGTATCAGAAAGT
Organism: Liquidambar formosana; assembly: GCA_039720395.1. Taxonomy (NCBI): domain Eukaryota; kingdom Viridiplantae; phylum Streptophyta; class Magnoliopsida; order Saxifragales; family Altingiaceae; genus Liquidambar; species Liquidambar formosana. Next base: position 44,144,913 of record CM077823.1, on the reverse strand, counting down.
TGAAAAAATTTGTATCCTTTCCTGTATTCTTGGGTTAGAAATTTGGTTATCTAATCATTTTTTTGGTATGTTCATATTGTCACAGCATTGCATTTATTATGTAAATATCCATTTCCTTAATTATATTGTCTCTCGGCACTGCACTGCACTGCACTGCACTTATTCAACCTGTGACTTTTCGCTCCCCATCTTACCCATAACCAAAAAAAATGGGTCTCTCTCTCTCTTTGTGCACGAGCACGCACACATCTACAACTAAATTTATTTTTTCACATTAAGTTGATTGGGAGAGCAATATTTAACCACAATATCAATATAGAACTTTTTCCCCTTATAAATTATATCCATTTGATTCAAGCTCCTTTTCTTTTATTGGGATGCCAATTATACTTAATGTCTGCAAAGTATTCAGTGCTTTTTTTATTTTTTGCCTATATGAATTTCTCTGGTTAGCTTGGTGACTTTTGCGGCTAAGGGTTTAAGAATGCTAAAGTTATGTACCATACTGCTGTTAGTTTTTATTTTTCATTTTTTTTTTTTTAATGAAGATACTGTCGTTAGTTTTTCCCCAAGAAAGAACCAACTTGGGAATGTTTTAGGATGTGGATAGTTCCGGTTGGTTTTTGGGTTGTAATTTGATATGAAGACAGAGATTTCATAAATCAATGACATAGAATTTAACTTAGAATTTGTAGATTTATATCATTCTATACTTATCCCATGCAAAGACAAGGTTTTTTTTTTTGGGAAAAGAGGGGGGGGGACCAATACAAGTATGGTCGAAAAGTTTGCATTGTAGTCATCTCTTTGGAAAAAGAGTTTTTTTCCTGTGTTTCGATCATGATTTGGAATTTAGATTGACCACCAAGGCTAAATTTGTAATTTTTGTTTACAAGTGTGGTTTTACAGAGTAGATCTTTCTAGTTGAGCATATAGCAAATCCAACTCGATTTCATGTATTCCAGTGAGTAGATAGTGTTGCTCCTCTCTCCTATTTGTGAGATTTTGTGCATACTCATCTAATCTCATGCTTTGGTAAGAGGAAGGTAAACCACAAAATTGATGACTGCATCTATCGTATTATAGCTCTAGAAAGTACAGTAGTGATTGTTATATGCTCATGACAGTGCTTGTGTTTCCATTATGATGGTATAATGCTTTGCCCCCTCCTTTTCTCGCAGAATGAGAAAGAAAAGAAAATTCGTGAATTGACGGCTGAGTTAGACAGTACGAATCAAAGATGTGAAGTGTATCGAGCAAATCTGCTGGCAGTTCTGAAGGATATGGAAGAACAGAAATTAAAGCTCGCGGTGAAAGTTCAAAATGCGAGGCTTAGTTTGAAAGAGTAAATGTGAAGTGCAAGGTAAATCTTGTGTTCTGTATTAGTTTTCCTGCTCTAGTACTTGGAGGGTGGTGTTATTAAAACTTTTTTTTGTAACTCCTATGCAGTTCAGAATGCATGAGAAAGATGTTACACTTCTATTGAGCTAAGATCATATTGAATGACTGGATTAAATGGGAAAGGAAGAGACAGGAGGAGCTTTGTGGCACGGGAACCAGTCCTTAAACAATCAAATGCCATTAAAGAATTGATTACAAGACATTTTTGTAAATTGTAATTCCCCAAGTCATCGTTGGGTTTGAAAATGCCTTGGGCTGGCAGAACCAACTGTCTACCATCTGCCTTCCTCACAGTTGTTTAAGGACGTGCTGTAATGTTAAAGAAAACAAAGTGCTTGTTATCCAGGTAACTTGCATTTTTTAGTTAAAACTACATGGAAACATCATGTGTGCCCCTCCATATATGTACTTGTAGCGCAAAAAAGACATGATTACAGTTGAAATGTTGAATAGCTGTGCTTTGTGGCTTAACATGTTATAGTGGATCATATTCAGACTTCTACGTGTATTTCAGAATATTAGCTGAGTTGGTAAAAGCAATGATTTGCTCCCAACTTTACTGCGGCGGTTTTTTTGTTTTTGCATTTTTTTTTTTTTTTTTTTTTTTTTTTTTTTTTTGGCCTTTAAATTTTATATATATATATTTTTGGTGGGGGTGTTTGTGTGTGTTTGGAAAGAATGTCAATGGGTGAGAAAGCTTTTTGTCAGCCCAAGAATTGAGAGCAGTAGTGAGGAGTACCTAGCCTGACAGGATTCAAAATTTTAGGTTAGATGTGACCATACCAGCAGTCTCTTGTTAACGTAATACCATCTTCAGTTTTACGCTGAATGTTTGGTGTTGCAAATCAACTTTCTGGGAGTCGATATTGTTACTTATACCCCAAGATTGGTTCACAAAAGTGCATGTTGATAGTATTACAACTGCAGGATCATCACATTGCAGAGGAGTAAATTTAGAACTCCTCCATTCTGAGTAATGCACCCATGGGAAAAGCCCCAGCAAGATCTATAATCAGGAGGGCATACGATCAGAGACTGTTGAAAGCTTGGGGCTTGAACGTAGGATGACATCTCACAATCCAGCTGGCGGTGGGAATATCAAAGCCTTGGTGCACTTTATCAGATAAATCTTAAAAGTCCTCTGGAGAATGCAAAGTTAGCCACAATCAAAGATCTGCAGATATGGCAGCAAACCCTTTTGCTACATGGGCCCATTCAAACTCTTTCACGGAACCATTTGTGCGTGTTGAAAGTTCTCCTAATGTAGTTTTCTGCTCCAGGTGTGATCCCAGTGCTCTGTTTGACTTCTGAGGTCGTCGACGAAAACAAAAATAAAACATCGGACATCAAGTTAAAGTTGCCAATAGCACTGGGTTAGAGAAATTGACACAAACACCTAATTCCGAACAAAATAGGATTAAGATAGAATATCTTTCTTTAATAGTACTATTGTGGATTGTTCCCTGCAAATATCATATCAACCTCTAAACAGAAATGTGAGGTCTTTTACTTTCCCTCGAGCCAATTAGAGAGAATGGATAAAACTGGAACAGTCAAATAGGATGAAGCTCCTATACCCTCAGTTCGACCATTCTTTGACTATCATATATTGGCTGACAAATACTAGCCAGTTCAACCTTGATCTGAAAAAGACGAGCAGCTGGACACTTCACAAGTCCTATCATCAGTCTTGTGGCCCCACTGAAATTTCTAGTCAAATTTTACATCTTTGTCTTGTGATGTTGTCTGGAACATATGCATATCACACAGTGATGTTTTTCCCTGCAAGGCCACAATTTAAAACTTGGAGATTACAATTTGATGGAATGGTGGATATAATCCAGACGGATCACAAAAATTCAATGTTAAATCCACCAAGAAAAGCACTTACATGTCAGGTGTCGATCCTCTGATCAGCCAAAACTGCAACTAAGAAGAACTATGATGTGGGCCCTGCATGTTATGTGTGCCACACTTATTTGTGTTCCATATTCATACCTCCCTGTCTATTAAATGGTCACTGTGAAAAATCCTTTCAAAACAATACAGACACAAGGCCAACCATATTCACAGAGTAAAGAAAAAGGAGATCTATCACTTTTAATTAGCAACACATCTGAATAGCTAAAGACATTAATTACACTCCTATCAAAGGCTTACAATGTCTACACCATCTAAACGTGAACCAACACCTATGTCCAGAGAGCTTTGTTGAAGTACAGAAATATAAAATAAAATAAGGTAAAAAGAAACTACATGTTAAGACTGTGTTGCACCTTTAGAGGCCGTCTTTCATACTAAGCTTTATGTTTTGCACTTTAATTGAAAGCTGTAGTTTATGATCCTCAATATCTTTCAAAACCGAAAGCAGGTTAGCACGATAAACTTCGCACTTCCGATTTGCACAGTCCAGCTCCTGGTTAAGTTCTCGAATTTTCTTGTCCATATCATCCTGCAAAATAGTTGCTCGGTTACTACATACTTCAGCAGTTAACCAAATGCTTCATTGTTGGATCAGACCTTTTTAATTTAAATATAGGACAGTACAGGCAAACAAAAATTCATAGGAGTGAACTAACCTAGAGCAGCTCCATTCTATAAGCCAATAAAATCACATGACTAAAGGCAAAATGCAATGTAGCAATGAAAGAAGATTTTATCCTTCCCTGGCCAATGGGCATGCAATTATAAGGGATCTCAAGAAAATGTGATGCCATGGATATTGATTGGCTAGATAAATATAAGGCTCTGGAAGCTTAGAATTCAGGATGTGGGCCCACACTGGTGAACAAGCCATTTTGGTCCAAGCAGAAGTATCCATTGCAGTTGCTTTAAGTCTTGACTCTCAAGTTATTAAACTTTATTACCTTATCAAAAAAAAAAGTTGTTAAACTTTATTTATTAATATTTTTCTCATTTTAACTAGACAAATAATCAAGTTATAGTAGCGTTAACCATAGCACATACTGTTCATGCTTTTGTGGTACCAAACTAGTAAGGCTACGTATGGGACATGGGAATGGAGGAAGGAATGGAATACTCATTCCATTGGTCAAAAAAAGTGAACCATTTGGTTGGGCAAAGGAAAGAAATCCCTATTCCCTCAAAACTCATTTTTCCCTCCTTTGATGAAATGAGCATTCCTCTCTCAACATAAAGGAATGCTCATTCCTTCCCTCAAAGAATGAAGCAATAATGACCGTGGAACCCACCAATCTCTCTTTTCTCTCCTCTCCTCTCTTGATTGCCACACTCCAATGGGACCCACCCATCTCTCTCCTCTTTTTTCTCCTCTCTCTCTCTCTCTTCTCCCACCATTTTTTTTTTTCTTTTCTTTTCCAACTCCCATGACATGTTCCCATTCCTTTTCTCAATTGCACCAAACAAAGGCATCAAATGGCCATAGAGAATTACCATTCCTTTCATTCTCTTTTCCATTCCATTCCCATAACTATTCCATTCCATTCAAGTGTACCAAATGCAGCCTAAGGGTGTTTCTATCTTTCCACGTTACTTTTATTTAGGTTTTGATCAATGGTTAGAATTAGACAATTTAAGGGGTCTTTAAGTTTATAAAGTTTGCACTACTCTTTCTGAGGAAGAATATATAGTCAATTGAGAAAATGAAACTTCTAAGCTTCTGTTTAGAGGGTTTAAATGCCTTCTTCCGAAGTGTAATTCCTTATGGTCTAAGAAGCACGGACACTACCCCAGAGGTGTTGTGGCAGTGTTGGACACAATCCTCCTTCGACAAACCTCAAACATGACATGTCTCTCTCCTCCTCTCTACAAACAACTTGACTATGATTTTCAAAAATGATACCAATGGATGCATTTTGAATGATGTATGTGATGCTATATGATATAATATAGTTTTATGCATAAAAATATATATTTTATACTAAGTTTGAGAATTTGTTGTCGTCAAGTCCATGTTGTGCCGTAAGTTGTAACCATGTTGCATGTCTGTGTCCGTGTTTTTTAGCTTAAGGTCTGATTATCTAGATTTTAAACATAAAGGATGAATGGATATTCAATCAAGATTTTGCAACTTTAAAGAGTTTCATAGAAAAATTGATGGCTGCTTAGGAAACCATGGGTTGACTACTTGTTTTTTTCTTTTTTTATCTACCCTGAAGTTTTTATCTTCTTCTATTCCCTCTTCACTTTGTTCTGAAAAATAATGTTTTCTAATTTTTGTGGTTCTCTCTCTCTCCATGTGTGTATGTGTGTGTGCGATTAAACAATTTTTTACTAGTTTTAGACCAAACCTTCCACACAAAAACAAATTGAATTTGACAACCCAAGGCAATGGAGCAAAATCATAGGTTTGCTTATAAAAACAATTCGAACCAAGTCATACCTAATGAGCCGAGGTTAAAATATCATATCACAAAGTTTTTTTTTTTTTTTTTTTTTTTAATGATATCAAATATCATATCACAAAATTTTGACACCAAATGATTGGTAAATTGTTGGCTATACAACAAGAACACTGACTTGAGTATCACACAACTACCAAGTCCTGAACAATGTAAAATCAGAGCAGAAGAATTGCAACACTAGTGTCAAGACTTGATTTTGAAGGCTTTTTCAACTCGTACCTTCTTTGAAATCGGCTGAAAAAAGACAATTAGTGCACGGATAAGGAGTGTGCCTTCTACATAGATTGGTAACAGCAAAACTCCAATGACTAAATTGTCTAGGGTGGCCAACCAAACGGCTCAAAAGAGCCATAGCCAAGATGACTTGAATCAGCCACTCGAGCTGCTCAAAAAGCCTAAGACAACTTTCAATAACGAAAATGACCTAAGAGGGGCTATCAAAAGGGCTTGAAAGAGTCAAAAGTAGGGGTGTTAATGGTTTTGGTTAAAACCGAGAACGAAACCGAACCGGGCAGTTTGGTTTGGTTTTTTTGTCATTAGGTTTGGTTATGGTTTTAATTTTAGAAAACCTGAACTAAATTGGTTTGGTTTTGGTTTTCAATTTTAAAAAACCAAACCAAACCGAAAAACCGAAAAAAACCGAAAAATATATAATATATATATAGAAACTTAAAGTTTGACATATTGATATATGTCAATATGTTTCTATTTTGATACAATGTTTATGTTTTTTTTTGTTGCTAATGTAATGCTTTTATTAAAAATGTTCTTATTTGGAGTTTGGCATGTCATTTTTTTCATTTTCAATTATTTGTTGCTACTTGATAGGTTAAAACCGAAACCGAACCAAACCAAACCGAAATTTTTTGGTTTGGTTTGGTTTGGTTTTTTTGTAGTATGGTTTGGTTTTGGTTTGGTAGGAATAAAACCGAAGTATAATGGTTTGGTTTGAAATCTCCCCTAAAACCGAACCATTAACACCCCTAGTCAAAAGCACATGAACATGAAATATCCAAATGTTTGCTAAATAAGGACTAAGATAATGTGAACTAGCAAATCAAATGGATCAAACCAGCCAAAAATAATGTGTGCAGTATATGGTTGAATATGGCAAATAATGAGTATGGTTATGGTATGAGTATGAGAATGTGTCGTGTCCAACACACATACTGTAAGATTACTTCTCAATATCCACATCCAACAAAGGGGAAGAGGAACAACATTAAGCTCACTAGAAGTCCCAAGGATACAATCTGTTCATCTGTCACGTGGATATTTTAATTTGAGTAAATTTCCAACGAGAAAGACACTAAGGCACAAATTAACATATGTTTGAACAATTCATCCATTTTAAGAAGTTCTATAGCCACAGAATTTGAAAATGAAACACCTAGGATTATAAAACACCAACATGTATACTGTGTCCATTGATATGCCTTTTAATCATTATTTCACTTCCCCAAGGTGAAGGTGGTGACCTTTAAGGTTTGGGTAGTCTTCATTAAGTGACCTTTAAGGTTTGATGGTCTTCTTTCCATCCAACATATAATCAGAAACTAGTAACATTGGAATTTTCTTACAAAAATGAATGGGGAGGAAGCGAGTTCTCCTCGAGAATGAACAATTTTTTAAAGGAGGGTTGTATCAGAATATTTTACGTCTTCAATCCCTAATCTGGTAAGTCTTTTCCAACATGTGTACTGACATGCTAAAAAATTCAATTGCTCACGATTTATTTCCCTATATGCATCGCTATGGTAGAAATTATAATTCAGCCATAATAAAATCCACGAGACGTACTCCAAAATATTCCGGTAGTCAAGAAGGTGAGAGGAGAAACATGCAGACACAAAATTCGTCTAACAAAAGTTACAAGATATCTAGAAGTACAGGGGGAAAAACATGCACAACTAGGTGAAATTGCAAGGAGAAAAATGAAGCTAGTAAGGTGTCGTGGCTAGAAAAGAAATAGAGAAGCAGTCAACTTGAAACAGCAATAAAAGAAAATTAACTCTGACCTCAGACAAATGCTGGCCCAAGCTCCCTTGGTGATCCCCTCTAGTATGATTTACCCGGCTTCCATCACTTGCTGACCTCTCCCTGGTACGTCCATTGCCCATGGAAATTCTCCCCTCATTCTTTGTCGCTAAAGCAACTCTTTTTGCAGCCTCTCGTAGAGCACCCATTGCCATATTGTATGTCTCTAAAGATTTTGCCCCTTCATCTACAAATTTAAAGGCCTCATGACGCAAGGTATTGTATCGGACGGTATGAGATTCTAAATAATTAGTGCATGCATCACTAGCACGCTCTTCCAATATAATACTGCTCTTGGCATTTCTTGTCCATCGTTTCAAAATGTAATGAGAAGGAAGAGTAAGAACATTGGTCACTCTAAAGACTGCCAACACATGTCTGCAAAGAAGACCTGAGAACTCGAACATCTGGCAACTACAAGTTGCTTTCATCTCCAAAACATTGAATCGAACGTAGTAAGCTTTATGATCCTCCCCATATTTTGATACCTGGTACGTGGTGATTTCCCCATCATCCTCAGCTTTGGATGCCATGAAAGTGAGCGTCCTGACCAACTCCTCTTGAAACCTCAAAAACAATTTTTTCGTGTAAAGCTCAGATGCTTGTTTTTCCATAGGAGATGGGGTCTTCAAAACTGGGGGATTGTTCATTGTGTCATAATCTGCTTTCACTTCTTTCTCGTTGCGACTCTCTATAGCTTTCTCGTACAGCTTAAAAAACTGACTCAGACTGGTTGAAGCATTAACATACCCATCAAAGTATGAGTTCATACTATCACTGCGCTGGGTTATAGACATTTCTGCAAAAAAAGTGTCCCGCAGATATACTGGGACCCATTGCCTGCGAGCAGAGTATAGCGTTTGAAGCCACTCATGATCCCCAAGATCGAATCTATCCACAAGCGTTAACCAGCAAGATTCAAATTCTTCAATGGAATCTGTCAAGTTCACACATTTATGAAAGTCTGCTTCGAAATTTGGATGTTGAAGAAACACATGGGACAACTTCTCCTGGCACTTTTTAAAGATGTGCCATTTGCAGAAACGGTGGCGGGTGTCTGGGAAAACCTGCGTGATGGCCGACCGAATCACGGCATCATGATCGGTGGTGATTGATACAGGAGGGCGACCAGACATTGCCATAAGCCACGTTTTAAATAGCCAAACGAAGGATGATTCGGATTCATTTATTAGGAAAGCACAACCAAACAAGACTGGCTGTCCATGATGGTTTACCCCGGTGAAGGGTGCAAAAGGCAGACGGTACCTGTTGGACCTGTAAGTCGTGTCGAAGGTAACGGTATCACCAAAGTAAGTGTAGTTGGCCCTGGCCTTTGGATCAGCCCAGAAAACGTTGCTCATACACTGATCCTCGTCGCCCTGCACAGCATAGAAGAATGCGGGATTATCGGCGTGCATTTGCCTCAAGTAATCCAGAACGAGCTGAATGTCCCCTTCTAAGCTCCTCTGGCGATTATTCCTCATGTAATTCCTGCAGTCGACCTCCGTGAATCCAACTTTGCTAATTCCGCCGTACTCTTTTATGAGGGCGGACATAATCCTGCGAGGACCCATTCCAGCCGCCTGCAACGTGTCGATCAGCGTCTTAGCAGGACCGGCGATTTGCCTGTGAGAGCGGAGGCAGTGCACCTGATCGGGGGGGACGAGCTCATGGTTGTGGCCCTTGACGAATCCAGAAACAATCCATTTTCCAGAATCTTGCACCTTGACGGACAAAGCGGCTTTGCAGCCCACTCGGGTGATGGTGCGGGGGCGCTTGATTTCTCTATCCTTGGTGCGCTTCTCATTCAAGTTGCGAAAGCCCTCCTTTGCACAAACGAATTGGCGTTGTATGATGGCTCCGTCCCTCCTGGAACGTCGGGAGGAGCTGACGCGGGTGCTGAAGCCAACACGGCGAGCGTAGGAATTGTAGAAAGACTTGGCAGCTTCTTCGGATTCGAATTCCATGCCCTCGTAAGGCTCGAGATCGGGGTCTCCCTCAGGAATGTAAATGTCTCCACCACCAGCAGTACCAGGACCACCGGGAGGAGGACTGTCGGCCATCTCTTCATCATCAAGGGGTTGCTCAACGTCGACGTCGACGTCGTCGTCATCTCCACCGCCTCCTCGTCCTCCTCCCAGACCAATATCGAAATCGATCACCTCATGTTCCATGTTAAAATTGAATTCCAAGTAAGAGCGTACCACTGCTTCTGGCGTATATATCAACAAATATGCGAGAGATTCGAGTTTCTAGGGTTTTTTTTTTTTTTTTTTTGGGGGGGGGGGGGGGGGGAGGGGGGGCTTCTCTGAGAGAAGAAGAGTGGTACTGTATTTGTATATACAGACAAAATAACCCTAAGTAAGAATCTGGGCCGAATTTACCAGGGGGTTTTCTTTTTTATAGAATTCGGATGGTTTGTTAGTGGAGATTGAAACAGAGGGAAACGGGTGACTGAGGAAGAGGACGACGAGAGAGAGTGGAAGCACGGGAATGGTGGGTGGGACTTTGCGAGGGATTCCCTCTTCGCTTTCTAAGTTTCTATGACCATTCTACTTTCTAGTTTCTACCCAGCTCTAGGGTTATAATCTAATACTCCACCCAATCCCTCGGTATAGGTACACCTTCGGGCTGAGGATCGGAAATGATCAGGTTGCTGCTATATCTCAAGGATAATTTTAAAATAAGAGTTTGATGGATCAAGATGCTCTCTATTGCAATGGACTGACCTATTAAATTTGGATTTGGATTGTTCGTATTATATGTGTTTAATATGTTTTAGTTCACTAGTCCCGTTTATTAAATAGAGAGAATCTCTTCCATAATAGATGTACTATTAAAGAAGATAAAGAAGATAGTAGGGTAATTTAAATCTTTGTATAAACTAATTGTTGGGAAGTTAGTTTAACTTAAAGGGTAAAATACAGAAAGCTACCCTCAGGTTTGGGGTAGGTTTTAGTTTAGTACCCAAAGTTTCAAAGGGGTCAATTAGGTACCTAAACTTTCAAATGTATTCAATTTGGGGTCTATCATTTGGTCAATTAACGGTGGTTCAACCATTTGACCAATAATTTGGAAAATATACTAACTTTGCCCTTATCTTGTACATAAATAAGGGCCTCATAAGCAAGCAAGATCAAATATATATATATATATAGTTAAAATAATGTTTTCATCTCTCTCTCTTGTTTTAGTTCCTCAGGAAAAAAAAAATTTCTTTCAATGAAGCACACTTTTTATATGGAATACACGAGATATATATATATATATATATATATATGGTGATATTCCCATCAGCATATGTTGATATAAGTTGTATTAGCATCATGTATTAGGAGTTGTATCTTTTGCATTGGTTCAATGTTCTTCATAACCTACTAAAGTACAAGGTACAACTCCTAATGCGGGTGTTATATTAGTACGTGCTTACCTGATAGAGGTGTTAGTGGTTTTGGTTAAAACCGAGAACCAAACCGAACCGGGTGGTTTGGTTTAGTTTTTTTGTCATTAGGTTTGGTTATGGTTTTAATTTTAGAAAACCGAACTCAATTGGTTTGGTTTTGGTTTTCAGTTTTAAAAAACCAAACCAAACTGAAAAACCGAAAAAACCGAAAAATATTATATATATATATATATATATAAACTTAAAGTTTGTAAATTCCCAACTCTAATAAGGGTAAAATAGGTAATGGGCTTGTTTTTGTTGATTTTAAGTTTCTTATTGTTTTCCCTTTGTTAGATTGGTATGTATTAAACTAGCTATTAATGTTGTGTGTATTAATGTTGTGTGTGATATTGACATATTGATATATGTCAATATGTTTTCTACTTTGATACAATGTTTGTTTTTTTTAGTTGCTAATGTAATGTTTTTATTAAAAATGTTTTTATTTAGAGTTTGGCATGGCATTTTTTTCATTTTCAATTATTTGTTGTTACTTGATAGGTTAAAACCGAACCAAACCGAAATATAATGGTTTGGTTTGGTTTGGTTTTTATATAGTATGGTTTGGTTTTGGTTTGGGAGGAACAAAACTGAAGTATAATGGTTTGGTTTAAAATCTCCTCTAAAACCGAACCAAACCAAACCATTAACACCCCTATTACCTGATCATCATCTTATATATATACATATATTGTGTACATATGTTTTTTTCTTCAATGCGTAGCATCATGGCATCAAGTTCATCACAGTCAAGCCGAAGACAATTGTGCACTCGTAAATCTGGAATTGTTGAAGAAGTTGTTGATCCAAATTGTTATTGATAAAACGACGTAGTTTAAGTGAAGGACAATAATGTCAATTTGATGCTAACCATTAACGGTTTTAGTCAACAAACTGTTTGGATACCAAATTGACACTTTTTAAACTTGGAGGTACTAAATTGAAACTTAAAGGTACCAAATTGAAACTTACCCCAAGCTTGGGATAATTTTCTGCATTTTATCCTAATTTAAATGACTTGAGCTAAAATTATAAAAGTAAAAATAATTGAAAAATCAAATAAGTGGCTGCACAAAAAAGATTGCGACTGCCTTAAACATTATGGCCACTGTACCAGTATGACTTCATGGTCTAAAGGCTAAAACGGTAATAAAGGATAGAAAAATTACACTTTACCTCCTTCAAATTCTCTATTTGCACGTTTCCGATATAATTTTAAAATCACATTTTAGTCTTTTACCTACTTCAATAAAACATGGATAAATAATTTATTGTTAATTTCACTCCCTTTCTTTGGGTATACAAAAAATACTAATGCAATATATTCTCATTGCCTAAAACTACATGAACACCTTAAAGAGCCAGTGAATGAGAACTCAACAAAGGGGTGATGAATTGAACCATTTAACTATATAGCAGTCTTCTCGTACAAACTAAACTCTCAACCAAGGTCATCACTAAAGCCACACATTGTGAGGGGAAAAGAAAAAGACTAAAGCCACATATTGTGAATTAGATTTATCATAAAAGGAAACTAATTTTAAATTCATCAAACTAATATAGTAATGTCCACTGGGATCATAGAACTAAAATAAATGGGCGCATATAATTTATGGATCGAGGGTTTGTCTATGATCAGGGCCACCTCATCACTTTTGCCATAAGTTCTCTTGTTCCTTTTTTTTTTTTTTTTTTTTGTAACGTTATTTAGAGCATGCAATTATATGTGACATATTAGTCAAATTTATCGTGTTGAGTTTGTTCTATTCGTATATGTTCAACTAAATATACTAAAATGGGGTTATACGCTTATCAGAGTGAAGGCCAGGAGAATTCTAAACATTGTTAGATGAGACAAAACATCGAATTTTAATAGGCACATATGATCAAATCACATGGTATTTTATGATGATTTGTATATGCAACCCTCGGAGGGTTCTCTAACGAATGGTAAAGTGCATATCATGGGATCGTGCAATATATTCTCCATGAAATAGGAAGAGATCTAGTTCATTAATATACCATAAAGGCGCCTTTGTAGTAGGTTTTCTCGAATATTGGGGCTTGATTATTTTTTAGGAAAATTTTATGGAGGTCTGACTGGAAAGAAAGATCTATCAAGGCATATAATTTTTTATTTTATCTATACAAAAATCCAACAAGCATTATATACTCACAAAGCACCCTATTATTATTGTTCATCTATAGAATACCCTACTGCCTTTTATCCATTGGTATAAAAATACCATTCTACTAAGCCGTAACGTACTATGTCCTTTCTATCTCAACTATTTGATTAAAATGCCATCCCAACCATTTCCAAAACTATCCTTTAATCATCCCAAAGCCATTCCTATCTCTCCCAAAGCTATTTCTTATCCTTTCGAAACCATCCCTAATCATTCCAAACTCTGTTGAAGCCATCCCCGAACATCCTCCTAGTGGGAAATAATAAATAAATAGATGACATCCAATGAACTATACAAAAAACGAACAAAAAAAAGAAAAAGAATAATAAAGAGTGGAGAGAGCCAAGGGTAGTGACTGTAAAATCAATGACCATGGTTCTCACAAACTTTTTTTTTTTTTCTCTCTTTAAGAGGCAACTTTGCCTTTTATCTAATTCTAGTTGCCTAATTGCAAACCCTAATAGCCATGATTTCTGGCCAACTTGATGTTGGTTTCCCTACCCCATTGCCTTCACTAATTTATAGCCAAACATAATAGACAATGGTGATGGTTAGTTAAGAGATATAGAGTGTATTTAGGGGTGTGTTAAAATGGGTATGGGAAGGTTTGGGAATAGAAAAAAAAAATGGGTATGTTTGTTTAGTTAGTCAACAATGATGTTGGTTTCAACTTTGGATAGTGCTTTGAGAAGTACAGGATTGGTGTCGTAGACATTGATAATAAGAATTCAAGAGCTAAACCAACCTTTGCTATTAAAAGGAAGTTACTTGCTATTCGACGTTAGTTTACTTTGGATGAACTCATCCACAAATATAATACATATATAGATGTATGTGCATGTGTCTGTATATATTAAATCCTACAGGCTACATTAGTGATAGAGAGAGACAATGAAACAATTTTTGTATTTGATTATCAAGGAGAATAAAGGGAAATGATCAACGATCTCTGCAACAATGGTTGGCTCTGCCTGTCAATAAAGAGAGAGGGAAGATATAGGGGGAGGATAGGGAGAAAGGAGATGGTGCTTTAGCTCATGGATGAGGGACAAAGGAGTGGGACGACTATGTATTTTCCTTAAAAATAAAAAGTGATTGCAGTGAGTGTATCATAAATATAATTTGTTGGATGAATTTTTATATAGAAAGTAAAACTGTATAGGGTAAATTATATTAAAAAATAACCCTCTAAAGTCTAGCCCTTTTGAGAAATAACGCAAAAAAAATTAAAAATTTAAAAAAAAATTGTTACAATATCCCTATAGCACACCGACTGTTTGGATGGATAATGTTATTTTTACATTGAGATTTCTTACTTATGTCATGGAAGTTAAAATGCTAGGTTTCATATTTTTAGATAAATTATGCTATATTTGTAAATTTTGAATATTTTATTAGCCGAGCAATGTGGTTCAGGAGACATTATGATGAATTTTTATTTAGGGTGGTCATGTGAAGAAGGGTTAAATTTGAGGAGTTTATTCTAGGGGTGTTAATGGTTCGGTTTGGTTTGGTTTTAAGGTAGATTTCAAACCAAACCATTATACTTCGGTTTTGTTCCTATCAAACCAAAACTCAACCATACTATAAAAAAACCAAACCAAACCAAACCAAACCAAAAATTTCATTTTGGTTCGGTTCGGTTTCGGTTTTAACCTATCAAGTAGCAACAAATAATTAAAAATGAAAAAAATGATATACCAAACTTCAAATTAAAACATTACATTAGTAACTAAAAAAAACATTAAATATTGTATCAAAATAGAAACATATTGACATATGTCAATCCAATATCTTACACAACATTAATAGCTAGTTTAATACATGCTAATCTGCCCTTGCGGGATTGGTTGAGCGGTCAGGTACTGCGTGTGCTCCCCTAGATGTCATCGTTTCAACTCCTTGCAAAGATCGCTGCTTGTGTGGGTATAGGGCATCTCACACGGGCCGTTAGGAGATTAGTCTAGGCCGAAACCTTGGCAGGAGTAAGACTTAGGACACCCCTATTAGTTAATTAAAAAAAAAAAATACATGCTAATCTAAAAAAGGAAAAACAATAAGAAACTTAAAATGAGACGAGACTGAGGTTGAGAGACTTAGAGTTTTGTATTATTTTAAATCTATTTCCTATTATACCCTTGTCGAATAGGAATTTTACAAACTTTAAGTTTGACATATATATATAAATATATTTTTCGATTTTTAGGTTTGGTTTGGTTTTTTAAAAATGAAAACCAAACCAAACCAATTTAGATCGGTTTTCTAAAATTAAAACCAAAATCAAACCTAATAACAAAAAAACCAAACCAAACCGGTTTTAACCAAAACCATTAACACCCCTATTTTTTTCTATAATTTACCCAAAAATTTTAAACTTTGTAGATCCTTTTTGTCAGCCGGATCTTTTCGTAATTTTACTATATACCTCAGAGAAAATAGAGAAAGTATTGACACGTGCGAAGGAAAGGACAAAGAGGCCCCTAAGGCGTTGTATGCTGGGAGCAGCGCCAGCAGTAAAATTCCACGCGTGACTCAGCTAGATCCACCGCGAGTCATGGGATCGATTCTCTCTCTCTCTCTCTCTCTCTAATCCACGCCTGGGTGCGGATGAGTTCAAAAGCCAAAGCCAAAGCCAAAGGCCTAACCTCTAAACTTTGCTAATCACAAACACCAGGCACAACAACTCAGACACCCGCGTGTTCGCCTTTGGGGGATTTCTGCTGCCGTTCCGTGCGTTAGGGTTTCTCTCTCTCTCTCTGCACACATATATGTCTATATGTATAGGTGTTAGGATTATCCAAGGCCTGCAAGACACGATCTTTTCAACTTGTAATCATTTCAAAAGTCTTGTGCTGATAACAATGAGTGTTTTTTTTCAACAGAGTCTCGCCGTGAAACCTAAAAACGCCTCTGCAACTCTTTGAAAGCCGCCTCTACGTGCTTGTTTTCTCCTTAGAAGCCCCGGTTTTGAAACAGGTATGCACCATCACTGACTACGTTCCTTTTACTCCTCAAATATAAATTTTTTTTCCCCTCAGCGTTTGGTTTATGTTTCTCCCTACCCACATTGGAAAGGCACTGGTGAGGTTTCAAATACGGAAAAGTTTTGATTTTTAATTTAAAATTTTTTTTTTAACAAAAAAATATTTAGGTCATGATGCGCGTTCGAAGGCATAAGTGAGATTTTAATTGCCCGTTTCTATTTTGTTACAGAGGCTTAGAATTATTCTTTTTTGGGGAAGCATTTTCGAGCTCTTCTTTGTTACTTACCCGAGGATCGTTTGGCCACAAGGGGTGGGGTGGTTAGGAAAAAGACGCAAATTATTTTCATTGTGCTTGTTGTAAAAGATAGGGATAATAGGATGGAGGACAAAGAAACGGGAAAAGATATGCAAGACACTCTTGATAATGATCTAACCAAAACAGAACTCAAAGGGGAGGACCACCTGCCTCTGTCCCCCCTTGAGGAAGAGCAAATCCCAGGTGATAACGTGCAGTTGGGAGACCCTGATGATAAGGAAGAAGAAAGCCCTTCTGAAAATGTAGAATTGCAGACGGCTAATAAAGAACATTACCCTATTCAGGATGCAGAATTGCGGATGGAGGGCCCAGATGATAATGGAAGGGAAAATCCTGGTATTATGATGGAATTGCAGAAAGAGGACCCTAAAGAAAACCGTAGTGAAGACGAGGGATTGCAGTCGGAAGATCCTGATGTTACCAAGGAACAAAACCCTAGTGAAAATGTGGAGTTGCCATTGGAGGGCCCTGATGACAGGGGTTCTCTGTCTCCTGATGAGAAAGAACAAAACCCTAGTGAAACTGTCAAATTCGCCTATTGATGACCATGGTTTGGTTGAAACGGCTGTTTCTGAAACTGCTGCTGATGCTAACATAGATGGCAATGCCAATGGAGTCCATGGCAACAATGAAACTGACGGCAGTAATGTGGATCAGCTAGAATCTGGGATGCCTCATGAGAGGTCTTCAAACACAAAATCTAATCATGATGAGAAGGGAGATGAGTATAACGATGGCGTTAGTGGGATGGAGTTGTGTTCAGACAGAGGCATTAAGGAAGAAGTTTCGAATCCCAAGTTGGATGAAATTAAGGTGGAAGAGACAAAACCGAAGTTGGATGAAATTAAGGATGAGCTGTCGAAACCAGAGTTGGATGTTGTGAAGAAAGAATTGTCGAAACCGGGGTTGGGTGTTGGACGGGTAGTTAATACAAAGAGCCCGAACCAGTCATTTCTTTCAGAACCACTTGCTGTTGACGGTGACGAATCGGGAACAGAGGAGGAGCAAGCAGCATTCATGAAGGAGCTAGAAACTTTCTTTAAAGAGAGTAGCTTGGAATTCAAACCCCCAAAGTTCTATGGAGAGGGATTAAATTTGCTCAAGTAAGTAGCAATGATTATGTATTTTCATGTGTGCAAATGGTATTCAGGCTGGAAGCTTCTAACTTTATGATGATGTCTCCTTTTTTTTTTTGGGATCTATTTATTTATTTTTTTAATTTTAATTTTTAAAATCTGTGTGAGTTAGGTTATGGAGAGCTGTGACTCGATTGGGTGGTTACGAACAGGTTTGTTTGGTTTGATCTTTCCTTGACTCATATTTATTTTCCTTCATTTAATCACAAGCTCATATTTTGTTATGCCCTCTAGAAGTGTATGCTTTATAGATAAATATATTACATAAGTCCTACAATACGAGAAGTGCTTGTCCTTTTTCTAGACTCCCCAAAACTCTAGTTTGGGATTCTTTCTCTTCGGTTAGTGCTTGTATATTCCTGATGTACTTGGCCTTAGCCCTTCTTACTTTTTTTATAAACTATTGCTTCATCATAAAAAAAAAAAATATGGGATCTTTAAACATATTAAACATGCTTCAGTCAAGTGAAAAAAGCCAGAGGATTATTTAGACCAGAACCCTGCACATGGCAAGTAGCATCCAAGTCAATGATGTTGTACATTCATACCACTGTTTTTAACATTATAGTATTACACCACCATGTCTTAGGGAAAGTGGTCTTTCTTAATAAAATTTTTACTTCATAAAAGCAAAAGTCTTACGGAAAATGGTTTTATTTGCTGAAAAACATTTAAGCAGCTGGCCCAAAGTAGTTAAGATTTATGGTTTTGTTGGGTTGAGTTGGTTTCTATGAGCTGCCCATTGTCCATTTTTTGTTATTTCGTTCTAATTTTATGAACTGTGTAATAAACTACAAGAGCAATGTTTTGTAGAAGTAAAATTTACATTGTGCTAAATATGCCCGCTTTAGTCTGGGCAAGTTTAGGGGAAGTTGTATCATGGACTTGAGTTCAGACCTTCCCAAGTTGAACGACTTTTTCATCTGCTTTCCTGTAAATTAAAGTAGTTTCAGTTTCTAGATTAGTGGTCCATTTGCTGTATATGTTTTTCTGTCTTATTGGTGTGATATGATAACTGATAATATGTTTTATGGACAGAGATGAATTGTACACCCAATCTATCTTGCATTTACAATTTATTGTCTTTTTAATTATTAAATCCAAGGAAATATTCTGATATTTCTCAAACTCGGATGCATGCTTGGTCTCTTCAACTTCTGTTGTTCGTATAAATTCACACTAATATACAACCGCAATGCATGTGATGTTTGTTTGATCATGCATTAGGTTTTTGCTATTTGGAAATATACTTCATGCTTGCATTCTGTTTATGGACATTTATAGGTGACTTCATGCAAGTTGTGGCGGCAAGTGGGTGAATCATTCAAACCCCCAAAGTAAGGAACAACTTTGTGTTGAATTTTGATGTTTGTCTTCTGTCTTAATAAGAAGTTTCCATGACTTAAAAGATACCCCTCTCTCCTATGAATATGTGTGCATCACTTTAATTTGCATACTGGGTGTGAGAGGATCATTTATTTTATTGATTTTCATTATTGGCAAGTTACCAAAACTTTCTAAAATGTATTATCTGTTTGGTGAATTGCAGGAGGTTGCATGGGCGATATGTAGGAAATACTTTTGGGCTTTTTTTATTTTTATTTTTTTGTTGATCAAGTAAGATTGTATTAGAAAAAGGGCAAAACCCAAGTACATAAGATATATACAAGCGAATGCCACAAATACGTTTGGGTTTTAAATATTTTAATTTTTTTTTATCTATGGACACATATAGTGGAAATATTGTGTACTCTTATTACGATACCATGTGTCATATTATTTAATAATAGTTCTCACGACCCTCTCTTTGTAGAGTATAGTGTTTAGGCACGCCTAGGCGCAAGGCCAGGGCTTTGCCCTAGGCAAGGTTTGTTTAGTCAGGCCCTGATTTAGATGCGTCTGGTGGGTTTTTTAAACCCAAAGCCCAAAAACGCACGCCTTATTGAAGCCCACTTATTTAAGGATTATTTTTGTAACCATTAGATTAGGTCCAACTCATCTCATTTCAATCGACAGCCTTGATTTTTATGCTTTAAACTTTCAAATTATCTTTTGTGTTTTTTTATGTTTGAACTTCGGATATATTTGATGTGGCCACATGTTGACTTATTGAATTAGATCATGTTCTTGAATCTTAACATTTTAGTAATTGTAGATATCTTATCATGTTTACTTTTAGAAGATATCATCAACTCCTTTTGTGAATTTGCAATATTATTTGATAAAGTTTAATATATTGGAAATTGGTGCACACTACATTGAATGGAATATTATTTGAGTTTCATGTGTGTATATTAATGTTATTTTCTTTGACACGTGCACCTTATTTTGGTCAGGCCCTTTTTTTTTTTTTTTTTTTTTTTTTTTTTGTCTTACGGCTAGGCCCTAGGACTCCTTGGCACCTAGGTGCGCCTTATGCCTTTAATAACTATGTTGTAGATTCAAAAAGACCTCAAAAAGGTAAACATAAGTAGAAAAGGACCTGCACTACTGTCTCATGGACAGTGATGGCTTTATGACCGTTGATTTTGCTTATATTTTTTTGGTTCTGTTTCATGTGACTATTTTTCATAATATTTGTACTTGAACAGGACCTGCACTACTGTCTCATGGACATTCCGTTGTTTTTATGAGAAGGTTAAGCTCAACTTGCTAAATTATCTTTTTCCTTTGTAGTTTTATTGTATCTGGAAAATATCTGTATTATATCGTCTTATGTGGCCTTGTTTGTACTTTATACTGATGGAATTTGGTTTTCTTTTCATGTGTTTGTGGTACTGTGTTGCATGAGCTGACATTTTTTATTTTTATTTTTATTATTTTATGAGGGGTGGGTGGGGTGCTTTGAAGAATCCAAAATGTGAAGGGTGTAGCTTGCATTTAATGTGCATGTAAGATGTGTATCGGTGACAGAAATATTAGTTGATTAGACTAGGGAGGGCGTAAATACCTATGTTCATGGACGTATCGTGTTACCTCAGAGCACCCATGTCAATATGATGCAACATGGCTGCTAGACCTCTATGTTTGAACAATGTGAGGCAGATATAAAGTCTAGGGT
>CM077823.1:43433833-43518226 GCA_039720395.1 Liquidambar formosana | reverse complement strand
CGTATAGAGGAAAGAAGAAGAAGGTACCTTTGGGGGTTCTGGCTAGGGTTTTGGGATTGTGGAGAGAGAAACAGCAGAAGAAATCGAAACGAAGTGTACATGGCGGTTACGCAATTGCGTTTTTGTGCAGCAGTACACTCCTTCCAACTGAACGCACCTTGTTTCCAACGTTTGCTCACGGAGGTCTCGATTTTGAGTCGCGGTTCGGTGGGCTTCACTGCCGTCTGGCCTCTGGCCCAAGACCATACTTAAGAAGTAGTCCACCCCTTTCCAACTCTATGTTTCTTTTCTTTTCTTTTCTTTTCTTTTCTTTTTCCTCCCTTAATTAACATTTTTCAGTTGCCTTTGCGGATTGATCGAGCGGCCACGTCTTAAGTGTACTCTTTAAAGATTATCTTTTTGACTCTTTGTTATCGTTACCTGCGTGAGTATGTGTGAGTATGGAGGTATCTCACATTGGCCCTTAGAAGATTAGTTTAGGCTGAAACCTCGACAAGAGTAAAACTTAAAATACCTTTAATTGTTTCAAAAAAATTGACATAACAGATGACTTGACAACGTTAGCCATCAAAACATTTGGAAGATTACATTGTCGTCCTCATTGGTTATAGGTCCATTTTAAGCTTTGATTACCATCAAAATTTACCATGCTGGCATCAATAAACATCAACCATCTAATGGGCCCCCACTCATTTAATTGCATGTTAAATGAGCCAATTTGATCAAATGAATTTTAGTGCAAGAAATTTTGATAGAAAAAATGGTGCGTTCATCACATTAGTCCTTCTTGAAGTAGCATCATTCCAATGACTAGAGTTACAAAGACTACTGCCAGGTATACTTAAAAGATTGAATGAATCAAAGTGGCATAATTCCACTTTGATCCATTCATTGAATGATGTGGATTATGTGATGCTTCTTCATTCGGCATTTTCCATTAAACTAAAGACAAGAAATTTTCTTGTATTTGTTGGTTTTGATGCTATACCATCACCCATTTTCCAAGAACCTTGATACACTTATCACTAAAAGAAAATATTCTTTTTTTCAAAGATGACTTTTAAAAAAAAAAAGAAAAAAAAAAGAGAGAAAAATACCACTATACCATCATGCCATCATTCCAATTGTACTTTATGCACAATGTGCGGTTTGGGTGGACTTATAATCATCTTCTCGGCATTCAATGACATAATCTTAGAGTAACTTTCACACAATTAAGTGAGAGCCTCACTTTCATTTGTTTCGATTGTCACCTAATCGACCATGCATTGACATCGCACATCTATATAAACATCAATTATGCCTAGCAAATGGAGAGAACTCTCCAAACAAAAGTCTTTCATTGTTTGCACTCGTTTTGTCAATCAAAATAAAAATTATTTGATCAACTAGCATAAAACAAAAATAGATACGTTACGTTACAATGATGGCCTCCCAACCTCATACAATAAAGAAAGAAAGAAAAAAAAAAGGTGGATAAAACAGATGTGTTACTGAAAGAGATGAAGGCAAAGGATGACCAACTGCACGCAGATGAAAAAAAAGTTCCAACTCAAACCGCCCAATCCAATCCTTGGAGCATTATTATCAGATGCTGTTTGCCAACAAGAAGAAATATATAAGTTTCCAGTCGATTATAACGGCTAATAAGCTAAATAATAAAAAAAAAAACTCATGACTTACTAAGGCATAAGTTTTCAACTAAATCAAGATTGAGGCCAATTGGCAAAGAACACGAGCATTTAGAAATTATAGGCAACAATGAAAGCACATAAGCTAGATAGTGAATCAAAATGCTGGTTAACACAGAGTGGCTTTCGAAAATGAGATGTGCACCAAGAAATTCAAAGACCATAAATGCACTCCTGCAGGTGTAAAAAATAAGGTGAAAGAGAACAAGTTCTGGTAGCTGTTGCTCATTTTTCAAATTTGGACCCTAGATTGCATGAAAGAAGGCATTCACCAAACCAATAATGACACCTCTCAAGTAAAATTCTTATGGTGTACCATAATAAAATATAAAATAAACAAATAAAACCCAGTTTGTAGCGTTCACTTACCTGGACAAGTGGATACTGGGACGATGGTAGTAAGGATGACATTTCGACTAGTGTAACCGGCGTAAGCACATGTTGTGCGATTACAAGTTGAAGATGTCGTAGTATTGCCAATATAAAAACTGCTACCACCAGCTTCGCATTGCATACTGGGACATGTCACGTTGGCAATCTGGGATGGCTGACATTGTAATCTAACCACAGAAGCAGGCGAAAAAAAACAAAAGACATAAAATTAGATTCTTGAGAAATTGCACCAGATGTAGAGGAGGAGAAATTCATTAAAAAAAAAAAAAGAAGGCAAGCCATTGAGTAAAAATTAATAGACTTACATCCAGTTGTTTGCAGAATCACAATTGCACTTTACACAGCCGTTTGCAGTGAAGACATAAGTGCCATTAGAGACGAGTAAAGGGTAGTCCAATGACTGATTGGTAATCATCGATGAACAAGCTGTGAAGAAACATTAATACATCATTGTTTTGTTTAAAGAAAATTAATAAATGAAAGTTTCGAAACAAAATGATTTTCCAATAAAGCATCAAGCAAAGTCAGATAATCGTAGTAATCATGGACTCAGAGTCTTAAAAGTACCCAATGGTTGGTGTTGCTGCTATCTAGAAGCTTGAAATTAATAATAACCAACAATTCCATATTGTGCACACAAAAAACTGCTCATTTCTAGAGGCTGACTGATACTTAGAATTGGAAAGAAAGTTCAAAATGATAGTTCCAATTACACTTCTATTAGAATTAGAATTAGGCTAGAATTATGATTTCTTTGTCTGGACAGTACAAAGAATTAAGAGAGCAAATTGAATTGCAGAATTTTACCCCCCCAAAAAATAAAAAATTAATTGTTTTTAACAAAACTATACATAAAGAATGAAAGCTTATGCACAAAGTTTTATGGTATGGTGAGAAGAGTTAGGACTTGCTCATTTTGTAACCATGAAACTATGTATATAGAGCTTGCATCATCATGATGGTCCTAATCACGGGGTGGGAGTGGGAGTGGTGGTGGTGGTGGTGGTGGTGGTGGTGGGGTGGAGATAGAAGACACAAATACTACCCCTCTTCACAATGAATTGGGGAGTCTGCAAAACTAATTCCAAAGAATTCACAATCACAATTCCAATTCTCTCGCCAGACCAAACACTAGAATCGAAATTGAAAGCCCCAATTCTAATTCCACCTCTCAATTTTTCTGAGAATTCCATTTTCCAATCGTGACCTTAGAATTATTTTCTATGATTACCTGCCTAAGTTAATTTAGCCACTTGCAGCTAAGCATGATGCCCTGTCCACGCCAACTAACCGGCCATGTGCAGGGTTGGAGAGGTGTGAGGACAGACGGGTCAGGACAACCCTAATTTATTTTGGCCCAATTACATTTCCCTTCAGCTAGGCATTGACTTGTATATAATGCATCCCCCTTAATAATGGCTTAATATAATAAGCAATATGATAATATTATATAATTAATGAGGATAATTCGTATCCAACGATCATTCTCTTTATATTATATACACTTTATGATTCAAACACAAATACATATTTCTAAAAACAATCACCAAATACATTCCTTGATTACAACTAAACTTACTCCATTATCAACCCCCCTCCCCCAAAAAAATAAATAAATAAATACACACACATTTTGCACTTTTAAAATATTGTTGCAGGCTTCCATCTACGATTAGGTCAATATGGACGAATTCCACTAATTGTTATGGTGAATCTTAAATATTGTTGTAGGCTTCCATCTACGATTAAGTCAATATGGATAAATTCCACTAATTGTTATGGTTAATTTTACCGGTAGTACTAAAATTTATTGTATACTTTTATCTATAATTTAATTTTCTATTAAGAATGGTCTATCTAATTCCTTTTTCATTTTACAGAACCTGACAGTTATTATACACTTTTAGTGCTAACTAAATTTTTTTTTCAATGAACCCAATAAGAAAATCATATACAATCATTCTATGTAATTAGTGTGTAAATAAACAAGTATTGCAAAATCTGAAATCAGACATACAGTATGACACACGTTTTACCATTCAACTTAATGACATTTTTTTACTCAAAATGATAAAAAATCAATACCATACATATATTCATAAAATATCATCAAATTATCAAATCAGGGCAGTTGAAAAATATAAAAACTCCAACTAAAGATGAGTTTGACTGGTTTGATTTGGGAGCTGCTTGGCAAAACCTTTTCTCTTGGAAATTTGTTCAATCTTATGCATTATTTAAAAGTTAGATCGCATTAAAAAGGTGAACCCACTAATCCAATTTTCAGAATTACCAAAACAGATCGGTTACCACCCAAATAGAAGAACCAAACTAGAGCAGACTTGGGTCAGCGGGCAGTGTTGTTTAAAGTTCAAATACAGGTAATGTGGGACCCATATTAACCTTGTGAATCTACAGGTCTTAGCTGTACGCTTTTCTCACTGTGCCATGGGCCACTTGTTGACCGTGGTCCCTTTTCAGTTGCCCAATTCTTCGACGGTTCCCACCGTCCCCAATAAATTGCGCGGAACTATTTAATTTGATATAATAAAGAGTACTGCTTGTTACGTGGAATAAATTTATTAAGCTCCTCTTAATATTTTTTAGTATTAATTTTGAATTTATCCCCACCATACACCGATCAAAAAATAAAAAAGAGTGATTGAATTTATTTGGTAAAAATGAATAAAATAAAATAATAATAATAATAATAATAAAGAGTAAGAAGTTGATAAATAAATAAATAAACTAACGTGGCATCCTCTTTACCGTAGGTTTCAAAGCAAATGCAACCTCGTAATTCATCCTATCTCTCTGCATGTATCCTAAAAATTCTACCAATTTTTTTTTTTTCTTTTTTAATCTAACTCTCTCATAAAAAAGAGAAAAGGTAAGGCTGTCAAGAGACCTTGAGAATGTCTCTATTTGTGCCTAAAAATTAGTTGGATCGAGACCTCACAATGACTTTGCAACTCTGTTACTCTTTTTTGAAAAACTGTCAACTCTGTTAATCTCACAAAGATCACTAGTTGACTACTTTATATTTATTTGTCTATTTAAATTTAAACAACCCATCATTTTGCACCCCAATTTAACCGACAGGAAAATAAAAGAAAGCGAAAGAAAATGAAAAGGAAAAAAAAAAAAAAAATGGGGGTTCTACCTTTCAGAGGGACATCAAGAACGGAATCAGCCTTCAAATCATTGGTACTAGCCAGTCCATTTAGCCTCAGCAGCATATCCTGAGTAGTATTGTACTCCTGTGCAATCTGCTCCACCGTACTCCCAGAAGCCACCACGTGTCCATAATGAACAACCTCCATTCCATCCACTTCATCGCAGCTGCACGGCAACGGTATCGTCAGATTCTGCCCGATCTCGATCAAGCTCGAACCCGAGATATTGTTAACGGCCTGGATGTCAGGATACAGCACCGATCCCGAGAAAACCTCCGCCGCTATATGGTACAGACTGTCGTCTTTCTGCACCGTGTAAACGGGGATTTTGTTGGAGATTCCCGTTCCGTTGCTGCATATACAGGGGAAGGGGATTTTGATCTTCTGCTTCGCGGATATGGTGAAGTTCGATGGGGTCGAGAGAGCGTAGTTGTTGGCGCCGAGGATTGTGCGGAGGTTTTTGACTCCGAAGAGGGTTTTGACGGCGGAGATGGTGGTGGTGTTGGGGAGGACGTAGTCGATGAGGGCGTGACACGTGCCGGATGAGCTACAGTTGAAGCCCAACGCCGTTGATGTGGCGGTGAGGGTGGAGATGATGGAGAGAGTGAGAAGCACCGTAGCAAAACCCATCTCTCCGTTTTTCTTTCTCTCTGTGCGAATCTCTCTCTCTTTCTGCTTCGTTGTTGTCTGCGAGGAAAGAGAGAGGTGGGTGTGGGGTTAAAATGCGCTGGGGTGCGTAGTGGGCGCCAGAGGTTTATACGGGGTTTTTGGATGTAAATGCACAGAACCACAGAGACTTTGACTATGTTGGAGACTTTGCATGTGGGTTTTGGTCTTGGTCCGTTCACAGTGGGGACTGGGGAAAGATATTGTGTGGTGTGCTCACATGGAGTTGCAGTGGGTTTAGGCTGTTTAGACTTTAGAACTCTAGATAATACGGAGTAATATTTTGGAAGGTGATGATTTGGAAAGTCAGCCTTGGGATTCACCCTTGTATTTACCTATGGGGACAAAGGCCAAATGGGTCACGGCATTTACTTAAAAGATACTTTCTAATACAGATTTTTTTGCGATAACTCTCCTCAATTGTAAAATTAATTCTCATTGGCATTGTTGTAAAACCAAGAATTTAGAACAAGTTATAAGGAGAATAAATTTTCTCATTCATCTTCTTTCCATTTCCATCTGAATGTATAAACATTATACAAGGATCAGCAAAACTCTTTGAGACACACTGTCTCAGTCTCCTCCCTTCATTCTCTCCGAATACTCCTTCTCTTCTTTCTCTCCAAATACATATTATCTTCTTTCTCCCCTTCCCCTTTTATCTTTGTTTGCATTAGGTCCACATGATGGGATTACCTAACCCACTTATGAAGTGGTGTTCCCATTATCACAAAGTGGAGGGAGTGTGGACATCCACTCAATTTTCACTCAATGTTTAATATTTATAACACTCCCCCTTGGATGTCCACCACACTAAGATAATGTGCCTCGTTAAAAACCTTACTAGAAAAACCTAGTGGGAAAAACTAGTGAAGGAAAAAGAGTACAACATTTTTGTAAATCTTAGAGTGGTGTTGGACGCACTAAAGAAACTGCCTCATTAAAACCTTGCCAGGAAAACCCAATGGGACAAAACTTAGGTGAAGGAAAAAAAGTACAGCGTGCATATGTCCAAAAATGAATACTCCCCCTGATAAGAAGATAAGTATCAACTTAACTGATCGCAAACCCGACCCATTCCAATGCCATATACCAATTTCTTGAATGTTGACAATGGTAAGGCCTTGGTGAATAAATCCGCAAGATTATCAGTGGAACGTATTTGCTTCACATCAATTTCATGCCTCTGCTGGAGTTCATGAGTGTAGAAGAACTTTGGTGAAATGTGTTTGGTTCTATCACCTTTGATGTACCCTCCTTGAATTTGTGCAATACATGCAGCATTATCTTCATAAATTGTTGTTGGCATACTTTTAATCAGAGGTAACCCACATGTGTCTCGAATGTGATGGACTACAGATCTTAACCATACACATTCACGACTTGTTTCATGGAGTGCAAGTATCTCAGAGTGATTAGAAGATGTAGCAATTAAAGTCTGCTTTGTAGATTGCCAAGAGATCGCTGTATTGCCACATGTAAATACATACCCTATTTGTGAGCGAGCTGTGTGAGGATCAGAAAGGTATCCAGAATCTGCATATCCTTCTAAACAAGGACCACGGGCTAATTCCTTTGAGTAAAACAAACCCATATTTTTGTAGTTCCACGAAGGTAGCGTAAAATATGTTTAATACCATTCCAGTGTCGTCGAGTTGGAGCAGAATTGAATCTTGCTAATAAGTTGACTGAAAATGCTATATCAGGCCTAGTGCATTGTGCTAAATATAACAAATCACCTATTGCACTAAGATATAGTACTTCAGGACCAAGTAGCATTTCATTATCTTCTTTGGGGCGAAATAGATCTTTCTTAATATCAAGAGATCGAACCACCATGGGAGAACTTAGTGGATGCGCTTTATCCATATTAAAACGTTTCAATACCTTTTCGGTATAAGCTGATTGATGGATAAGAATTCCATTTGATTTATGCTCGATCTGCAGGCCGAGACAATATTTTGTTCTCCTTAAATCTTTCATCTCAAATTCTTTTTTTTCAAATATTCAGCAGCTTTCATGAGCTCTTTTGGAGTCCCAATTAAATTTATATCATCAACATAGACTGCAATGATGGCGAATCCAGATTCTGATTTCTTTATAAATACACAAGGGCATATAGGATTATTAATATATCCTTCTTTAACTATGTACTCACTGAGACGATTATACCACATTCTTCCAGATTGTTTTAATTCATACAAGGATCGTCTCAGTTTAATTGAGTACATATTTCGTGGTTGTGATGTATTTGCTTCAGGCAATTTGAATCCTTCAGGAATCTTCATATATATATCTGCATCTAACTTTCCATATAAATATGCAGTAACTACGTCCATAAGACGCATGTCAAGTCCTTCTGAGACTGACAGACTAATTAAATATCGAAATGTAATGGCATCCATTACAGGTGAATATGTTTCTTCATAATCAATCCCAGGTCTCTACAGGAAACCTTGTGCAACTAAACGAGCTTTATATCTGACGATCTCATTTTTATCATTACGCTTTCTTACAAACACCCATTTGTAACCCACGGGTTTCACATCATTGGGTGTTAGGACTACAGGTCCAAATACTTTACGTTTTTCTAGCGAATCCAATTCTGCTTGGATTGGTTCTTTCCACTTTAACCAATCAGGTCTACTGTGACATTCGTCTACAGTACGTGGTTCAAGATCATCATCATCTTTCGAAATTTCAGTAGCTACTGCGAAAGAAAATACATCATTAATAACCACTTCTAAGCGATCCCACAATTCTTTTGTACATGTATAGTTTATGGAAATTTCTTCATTTCCATGTACATATGCCTCTTTATTGTTTTCTGTCTCTTCAGGGACATTTTCCTCTTCAGGAGTTATTAAATCAGAATTTGTGAAAATATTTATTTCTTGTTCAATAGCCTCTTCCGGAGTACTATTTTCTATATTTTGTTGCCCTTTTATTTTCCTCTTTTGGGGAACTAAATCTTTTGAACCCAAGGGTCTACCATGCTTCAAGCGTGTAGTAGATGATTCATTTGCTGCAATAATAGTAGACTTACCAATTGGTACATTGATCTTTGCTGGTGTGTTTGCAGCCGGTATATAAGACTTAGTTATTTTTGCTGCGTCTGTAAATGCATCTGGCATTTGATTAACAATCTTCTGAAGATGAGTGATTCTCTGTACTTCAGTTTCACATTGAGCAGTACGTGGATCAAGATGGGACAAAGATGGTACATTCCAAGAAAGTTCACGTCGTTCTTCTATCAGTGGATTTCCTCCTCCTAACGACGGGAACTGTGTTTCATCAAAATGACAATCTGCAAATCTTGCTGTAAAAACATCACTTTGTGAGTTTGGGTGTGTGAATTCTTACCATACTGTGTTACCATCCCTTACCATCATTGTGATTATGTTAAAGTATAAAGATCTTTATGTTAGAGCACTTCTGGTGCGCTACCACATGTGTTTCAATTGTGCTTATAATCGTATAGAAGAGAAAATATTTAATATGAGTTTCTACTCTAAAATCATAGAGGTAATATAAAGATATTCCTCATTTCCATTGTTAATGGTTTCAATATGATAACTATTTACAATGTAAATTTTAAAAACTCAATAAATTTCTTCTACTTCTGGTAGAATATAAAGAATTGTCAACATAAATTTTTGTTCTTTTTGGCAATATTATATTTGCTCTTCTGGAACCTTCAATTAGGTTAGATGAACCTCATATGGTATTGACAATAGTTTTGAATAATGATAAATATTGGAAATTTAATGATTGTGTGAGTTATAGCACTGTCTTCCAGACATATATTTTTAACAATCATCTTGAAATTAGATCTGCAATATGATATTGCAATTCATATTTGATTTCCCGTATACTAGTTTATAAATTATGCTTGTTTTCAGGTGAGTATATAGGGGAACATATATTCACTAGATATAGACGTGAAGTAATTAGTACACCTACAATAGCACTTACAAGGCAAGAATTATTAAAATATTTTCACAATCTTGCCACTCTGTTCAGTGTATTGTCACATTTTGGTATCTTGAAAATATTTATCTATATAAGATTTTGCAATAAATCGATCATTTTCAAAATAATCAAATATCAAAAGAATTATGGTCACAAATATTTAATTTCAATGGTCATCAAATTTAATGATGAAATGGTTTTGATAATAATCAAAAAATTGACTAACAAATAATTTCAAATTCATAAATCAAAATTGATTGTTATCACGTAGTAAGTAAAACCAATTTACTTGTTTTATAAAGCTTTATGACTATTTTTTTTTTTTTTTTAATATGATAGAGAAAATAATTCCATATTGATACATATGCCAAGGTATCTTTACCACGGTTAGAGTAACTTACCCAAAGCACTAGTACTTCTCCAATGGCAGAATAGAATTAATAGATAGCCTTTCATCAATTTTTCAAGGTTTGCTTAGGCAATTGGCACTATTGGGAGTATCTTTAATTAAACTAACGCATGCCAAAATGGGGTTAGGATTCTTAATGGGCTGCAGAGACAATCTCCAGTTGGTCTCTCTAGTTCTCAAAATGCTACTAATAAGTGGCAAAAAATCTGTAATCTGTAATCTGCTCCAAGTACAATGACCAAATCTGAAATTTTAGTGAAAACAATTTGTGATGCGTATAAATGAATTTTTATATGTTCAATCCAAAAAGAAATGGGCTTTGGGGTTTATATCACTTAAAAGTATATCAAATGTACTTTGTAACCTCAAAATTTGGTAGAGAAATACCTAACAAAACCCATTCAAAAATATTTTTCAATATTGAGTTAGTGCTGTCTAGCAGAAATCCCAGATTTAGGTGTATCACGAAATAATTACGCAAAAAAATATCAAATGGTCACCCAATGACACGAAAATTGGTAGGATGTTAGCCCAACAAGTTAGTGACAAAATTCAATTCGTTTCATCTCAAAATCATAACTAGAACTAAAGTTATGAATTAAATGGTAAAATGGGTTCGTGCTGTCAACACAGTATAACACACAAAACCTCAACCAAGTATTTACTTAAAACACTTATCTCGTAGGTTTATTCTATAAACCGATGCTTATTTCTTCAGTGTCATTCCACTTCTAGTGGTTTGGTATTTTATTTTTCCACACCAAATATATTCATTCCACTTCTGGTGATTTGATATTTCATTGCTCCACTTCTAGTGGTTTGGTATTTCATTAATCCACTTCTAGTGGTTTGGTATTTTATTACTCCACTTCTAGTGGTTTAGTATTCCACTTCTAGTGGTTTAGTATTTCATTGCTCCACTTCTATGGTTTGATATGTCATTAATCCACTTCTGGTGGTTTGGTATTCCATTATTCCACTTTTGGTGGTTTTTATCATAAAATGACATACTTTAAGCTGACACAGTGAAGTTACCAGTAAATCTGAGAGAAGTTGACTGACAACAGAGGTGACGTTGACAGTCAATTCGTAGTAAAACAAGAGCAGATTTTTGTGTGTTCTTCTATGCTAACTAAAGCAAAAGTTAAGGTGCACCCACGAATTTTCACCAAAATTTTACAAGCATCTAAAGAAGTTACATAACACATAATAGAGAAATATATTACTCAATTTAATTTGGTCACCATTGACCATCACTTTATTCAATTAAATTGAGACTTTATTCATTATTTCTAAAACTTCAGGTTTTGAAATTTGTCTCTTACTTCAAGAAGAGAAATATGAATAATAACCCCTTTCTTATAATAGAAAACTTCAGGTTTTTATATTTATCTCTTGCTTCAAGAAGAGAATATATGAACAACAACTTTTCTTATAGAAAATTTTGGAGATTGAAATTTGTTTCTTCCTTCATGAAGATAACATGTAAATAATAACTTTTCATATAGAAAACTTCAAGTTTTCAAATCTTTCTCTTACTTCAAGAAGAGAAAATGAATCATCACTCCTTTTATTTATTTATAAAACTTCAAGTTTTATTTTTAAATCTTCTCTTGCTTCAGGAAGAGAAGATGGATTCATCCATTCAAGTATATAATTTAGAGTAAAAACCAATCCACAACCAAATTGGTTAAGAGCATACCAACTTACCACAATCAAATTGGTTTAGAACGTACCAACTTACCAATTTACCACAACCAAATTGGTTAAGAAAGAGGATGGTGGTAGTATGATATTGCTCACAAATTCCTTGAGCGATTCGTGCTGATAACGTGTTGTAAAACCAAGAATTTAGAACAAGTTATGAGGAGAATAAATTTTCTCATTCATCTTCTTTCCATTTCCATCTGAATGTATAAACATTATACAAGGATCAGTAAAACTCTTTGAGACACACTGTCTCAGTCTCCTCCCTTCATTCTCTCCGAATACTCCTTCTCTTCTTTCTCTCCAAATACATATTCTCTTCTTTCTCCCCTTCCCCTTTTATCTTTGTTTGCATTAGATCCACATGATGGGATTACCTAACCCATTTATGAAGTGGTGTTTCTATTATCACAAACTGGAGGGAGTGTGGACATCCACTCAATTTCCACTCGATGTTTAATATTTATAACAGGCATAAGTTTTTGTAACCTATTATCAATTCTTTCTTAAGCGAGTGAGAACCATAAGTCTCACCCTCCTTGCAATAAAAAATACAAAACTTTTAAAATGGTGGGTCTTACCGAATGCGTGATGTTCTTTGAAAACTTGACTTTGTGGAATGATTTTACCTATTTGACTATTTTGACTATTCTCAACAGAGAAGATGGTGAGAAGTATGATGCAAACAAGAAAGTATAATGCAAATAACAGAATGACGGGTTTCAAGTCTTACGAAACTCCCTCCTTCGAACCGCTGAGACCATGTTCTTTTTCCAGAGCAAGTGTCTCCTCCACATCATCAGAACCCACACCATAATCCGACCTCAACTGATTTCTGACAACCGGAAAAATGGGTTTTCTTCGAGGAGCCACCAACGGATACAACAAACTTCTATGTTTAGCAGAAAGACGGCAAACCCATAAACCATCTGCATAGCTTAATCCCTTTCTATCTCCTAATGCTAAAAAATTAGGAACTCCACTTGACCATCTCGAAGATACCGTCCCTGTCATGTTCTTTATTCTTTTCCATTCACTATTTTTACTACTCAATCCATTACAGAGTGCACTGCCACTGAGTTGTGCGACCGTCATCCTAAAAAATTCTTGTAATTTGTTAAAATTCGGGTGAAAATTCCCTGAGAAATATCACTACAGATATGCAAAGAACGTGTCAGAATTTAAAAATTAAAACTTTGTAGCTCAGAATTGCTTTTTGTGTTTTTTGTTTCAGAAAATTGAAAAATCTTCTAAGCAACTGTAACAGCAATATATATATATATATATATATATATATATATATATATGAAAACATTCATTCATTTCGAAAAGCAGAAAATTCAGTTTGGTTCTCGGGAAAATACGAGAAAAGGGAAAGGAAAAGAAAGGGAAACGCTGTTGGGAATTTTCTTATCCTTTCCCTCACTCTCTTTCCAAGAACAGAATGGTGTGTGCATATAGAGAGAAAGAAGAGAAGGGTACCTTTGGGGCTTCTGGCTAGGGTTTTGGGATTGTGGAGAGAGAAACAGCGGAAGAAATCGAAACGAAGTGTACATGGCGGTTACGCAATTGCGTTTTTGTGCAGCAGTACCCTCCCTCCAACTGAACGCACCTTGTTTCCAACGTTTGCTCACGGAGGTCTCAATTTTTGAGTCGCGGTTCGGTGGGCTTCACAGCCTTCTGGGCTCTGGCCCAAGACCATACTTTAAGAAGTAGTCCACCCCTTCCCAACCCGATGTTTCTTTTCTTTTCTTTTCTTTTTCTCCCTTAATTAACATTTTTCAGTTGCCTTTGCGGATTCATCGAGCGGCCACGTCTTAAGTGTACTCTTTAAAGATTATCTTTTTGACTCTTTGTTATCATTACCTGCGTGACTATGTGCGAGTATGGAGGTATCTCACATTGGCCCTTAGAAGATTAGTTTGGGCTGAAACTTCGACAAGAGTAAAACTTAGAATACCTTTAATTGTTTGAAAAAAATTGATATAACAGATGACTTCACAACCTTTGCCATCAAAACATTTGGAAGATTACATTGTTGTCCTCATTGGTTATAGGTCCATTTTAAGCTTTGATTACCATTAAAATTTACCATGCCGGCATCGTTAAACATCAACCATCTAATGGGCCCCCACTCATTTAATTGCATGTGAAATGAGCCAATTTGATCAAATGAATTTTAGTGCAAGAAATTTTGATAGAAAAATGGTGTGTTCATCACATTAGTCCTTCTTGAAGTGGCATCATTCCAATGACTTGAGTTACAAAGACTACTGCCAGGTATACTTAAAAGATTGAATGAAAATTCATTGAATGATGCGGATTATGTGATGCTTCTTTATTTGGCATTTTCCATTAAACTAAAGACAGAAGAAAATTATCTTGTATTTGTTGGTTTTGATGCTATACCATCACCCATTTTCCAAGAACCTCGATACACTTATCACTAAAAGAAAATATTCTTTTTTTCAAAGATGACTTAAAGAATATTTTATTTTTATTTTTTTTTTAAATTCTTATAAACAAATAAGAAAAAAAAAATGTCACAAGACCAACATGCCATCATTCCAATTGTACTTTAGGCACAATGGGCGGTTTGGGTAGACTTATAATCATCTTCTCGGCATTCAATGACATAATCTTAGAGTAACTTTCACACAATTAAGTGAGAGCCTCACCTTCATTTGTTTCGCTTGTCACCTAATCGACCATGCATTGACATCGCACATCTATATAAACATCAATTATGCCTAACAAATGGAGAGAACTCTCCAAACAAAAGTCTTTCATTGTTTGCACTTATTTTATCAATCAAAATAAAATTTATTTCATCAACTAGCATAAAACAAAAATAGATACGTTACGTTACGATGATGGCCTCCCAACCTCATACAATTAAAAAAAAAAAAAAAAAAATAGTGTGTGGATAAAACAGATGTGTTACTGAAAGAGATGAAGGCAAAGGATGACCAACTGCACGCAGATGAAAAAAAAGTTCCAACTCAAACCGCTCAAACCAATCCTTGGAGCATTATTATCAGATGGAGTTGGAGCATTATCAGATGGAGTTGGAGCATTATTATCAGATGCTGTTTGCGAAGAAGAAGAAAAATATAAGTTTCCAGTCGATTATAACGGCTAATAAGCTATAAATGAATAAATAAATAAAAATTTCCTGACTTACTAAGGCATGGGTTTTCAACTAAATCAAGATTGAGGCCAATTGGCAAAGAACATGAGCATTTAGAAATTATAGGCAACAATGAAAGCACATAAGCTAGATAGTGAATCAAAATGCTGGTTAACACAGTGGCTTTCGAAAATGAGATGTGCACCAAGAAATTCAAAGAGCATAAATGCACTCCTGCAGGTGTAAAAAAAAAAATGTGAAAGAGAACAAGTTCTGGTAGCTGTTGCTCATTTTTCATATTTGGACCCTAGATTGCGTGAAAGAAGGCATTCACCTAACCAATAATGACACCTCTCAAGTAAAATTCTTATGGTATATACCATAATAAAATATAAAATAAATAAATAAAACCCAGTTTGTAGCGTTCACTTACCTGGACAAGTGGATTCTGGGACAATGGTAGTAAGGATGGCATTTTGAGTGTAACCGGCGTATGCACATGTTGTGCGATTACAAGTTGAGGATGTCGTAGTATTGCCAATATAAAAACTGCTACCACCAGCTTCGCATTGCATACTGGGGCATGTCACGTTGGCTACTTGAATCGGGGATGGCTGACATTGTAATCTAACCACAGAAGCAGGCAACAAAAAAGAAAAAAAAAAGACATAAATTAGATGTAGAGGAGAAGAAATAGAAATTCATTAAATAAAAAAAATAAAAAAATAAAAAGGCAAGCCATTGAGTAAAAATTAATAGACTTACGTCCCGTTGTTTGCAGAATCACAATTGCACATTACACAGCCGTTTGCGGTGAAGACATAAGTGCCACTAGAGACGAGTAAAGGGTAGTCCAATGACTGATTGGTAATCTTCGATGAACAAGCTGTGAAGAAACATTAATACATCATTGTTTTATTTAAAGAACATTAATAAATGAAAGTTTCAAAACAAAATGATTTAATTTCCAATAAAGCATCAAGCAAAGTCAGATTATCATAGTAATCATGGACTCAGAGTCTTAAAAGGACCCAATGGTTGGTGCTGCTGCTATCTAGAAGCTTGAAATTAATAATAACCAACAATTCCATATTGTGCACATAAAAACTGCTCATTTCTAGAGGCTGACTGATACTTAGAATTGGAAAGAAAGTTCACAATGATAGTTCCAATTTCACTTCTATTAGAATTAGAATTAGGCTAGAATTATGATTTCTTTGTTTGGACAGTACAAAGAATTAAGAGAGCAAATTGAATTGCAGAATTTTGCCCCCCAAAAAAATAAATAAATAGTTGTTTTTAACAAAACTATACATAAAGAATGAAAGCTTATGCACAAAGTTTTATGGTATGGTGAGAAGAGTTAGGACTTGCTCATTTTGTAACCATGCAACTATATATATAGAGCTTGCATCATCATGATGGTCCTAATTACGAGGTGGGAGTGGTGGTGATGGTGGTGGTGGTGGGGAGGTGGAGATAGAAGACACAACTACTACCCCTCTTCACAATGAATTGGGGTGTCACAAAACTAATTCCGAAGAATTGACAATCACAATTCCAATTCTCTTGCCAGACCAAACACTAGAATCGAAATTGAAAGCCCCAATTCTAATTCCACCTCTCAATTTTTCTGAGAATTCCATATTCCAATCGTGACCTTAGAATTATTTTCTATGATTACCTTCCTAAGTTAATGTAGCCACTTGCAGCTAAGCATGCTGCCCTGTCCACGCCAACTAACTGGCCATGTGCAGGGTTGGAGAGGTGCGAGGATAGACGGGTCAGGACAACCCTAATTTATTTTGGCCCAATTACATTTCCCTTCAGCTAGGCATTGACTTGTATTTAAATGCATCCCCCTTAATAATGGCTTAATATAATAAGCATTATGATAATATTATATAATTAATGAGGATAATTCGTATCCAATGATCATTCTCTTTATATTATATACACTTTATGATTCAAACACAAATACATATTTCTAAAAACAATCATCAAATACATTCCTTGATTACAACTAAACTTAACTCCATTATCAACCCCCCCCCCCCCCCCCCCCCCCCCCAAAATAAATAAATAAATACACACACATTTCACGGTTTTAAAATATTGTTGCAGGCTTCCATCTACGATTAAGTCAATATGGACGAATCCCACTAATTGTTATGGTGAATCTTAAATATTGTTGCAGGCTTCCATCTACGATTAAGTCAATATGGACAAAATTCCACTAATTGTTATGGTTAATTTTACCGGTAGTACTAAAATTTATTGTATACTTTTATGTATAATTTAATTTTCTATTAGGAATGGTTTTTCTAATTCCTTTTTCATTTTATAGAACCCAACAGTTATTTTTTTTATTTTTGATAAGGGAACCCGACAGTTATTATACACTTTTAGTGCTAACTAAATTTTTTTTAAAAGAACCCAACAAGAAAATCATATACGATCATTCTATGTAATTAGTGTGTAAATAAACAAGTATCGCAAAATCTGAAATTAGACATACAATATGACACACGTTTTACCATCCAACTTAATGACATTTTCTTACTCAAAATGATAAAAAATAAATACCATACATATATTCATGAAATATCATCAAATTATCGAACCAGAGCGGTTGGAAAATATAAAAACCTAACCAACTAAAGATGAGTTTGACTGGTTGATTTCGGAGCTGCTTGGCAAAACCTGTTCTCTTGGAAATTTGTTCAATCTTATGCATTATTTAAAGATTAGATAGCATTAAAAAGGTGAACCCACTAATCCAATTTTCAGAATTACCAAAACAGACTGGTTACCACCCAAGTAGAAGAACCAAACTAGAGTAGACTTGGGTCAGCGGGCAGTGTTGTTTAAAGTTCAAAGACAGGTAATGTGCGACCCATATTAACCTTGTGAATCTACAGGTCTTAGCTGTACGCTGTTCTCACTGTGCCATGGGCCACTTGTTGGCCGTGGTCCCTTTTCAGCGGCCCAATTTTTCGACGGTTCCCACCGTCCCCAATAAATTGCACGAACTATTTATATAAAGAGTACTGCTTGTTACGTGGAATAAATTTATTAAGCTCCTCTTAATATTTTTTGGTATTAATTCTGAATTTATCCCCACCATACACCGATCAAACAATAAAAAAGAGTGATTGAATTTATTTGGTAAAAATGAATAAAATAATAATAATAATAATAATAATAAAAAAGAGTAAGAAGTTGATAAATAAATAAACTAACGTGGCATACTCTTTAGCGTAGGTTTCAAAGCAAATGCAACCTCACAATTCATCACTTTCAAAAGGATCATTTGTCTTTATTCATCCTATCATGTATCCTAAAAATTCTACCAAATTTTTTTTTTCTTTTTTAATCTAACTCTCTCATAAAAAAGAGAAAAGGTAAGGCTGTCAAGAGAGCTTGAGAATGTCCCTATTTGTGCCTAAGAATTAGTTGGATCGAGACCTTGAGAAAAGGTAACTCTCTCATTTTTGCACCCCAATTTGACCGACAAGAAGATAAAAGAAAGCGAAAGAAAATGAAAAGGAAAAAAAAAAAAAAATGGGGGTTCTACCTTTCAGAGGGACATCAAGAACGGAATCAGCCTTCAAATCATTGGCACTAGCCAGTCCATTAAGCCTCAGCAGCGTATCCTGAGTGGTATTGTACTCCTGTGCAATCTGCTCCACCGTGTTCCCAGAAGCCACCATGTATCCATAATGAACAACCTCCATTCCATCCACTGCATCGCAGCTGCACGGCAACGGTATCGTCAGATTCTGCCCGGTCTCGATCAAGTCCGCATTCGGGATTTTGTTAAAGGTCTGGATATCATTAACATCTATCAATCGCGAGAAAACCTCCGTCGCTATATGGTACAGACCGTCGTCTTTCTGCACCGTGTAAACGGGGATTTTGTTGGAGATTCCCGTTCCGTTGCTGCAGTTACAGGGGAAGGGGATTTTGATCTTCTCCTTCGCGGGTATGATGAAGTTCGATGGGGTCGAGAGCTCTAAGTTGTTGGCGCCGAGGATTGTGCGGAGGTCTTCGACTCCGAAGAGGGTTTTGACGGCGGAGATGGTGGTGGTGTTGGGGAGGACGTAGTCGATGAGGGCGTGACACGTGCGGGATGTGCTACAGTTGAAGCCCAACGCCGTTGATGTGGCGCTGAGGGTGGAGATGATGGAGAGAGTGAGAAGCACCGTAGCAAAACCCATCTCTCCGTCTTTCTTTCTCTCTGTGTGAATCTCTCTCTCTCTTTCTGCTTTGTTGTTGTCTGCGAGGAAGGAGAGAGGTGGGTGTGGGGTTAAAATGCGCTGGGGTGCGTAGTGGGCGCCAGAGGTTTATGCGGGGTTTCTGGATGTGAATGCACAGAACCACAGAGACTTTGACTATGTCGGAGACTTTGAATGTGGGTTTTGGTCTTGGTCCGTTCACAGTGGGGACTGGGGAAAGATATTGTGTGGTGTGCTCACATGGAGTTGCAGTGGGTTTAGGCTGTTTAGACTTTAGAACTCTAGATAATACGGAGTAATATTTTGGAAGGTGATGATCTGGAAAGCCAGCCATGGGATTCACCCTTGTCTTTACCTATGGGGACAAAGGCCAAATGGGTCACGGCATTTACTTAGAAGATACTTTCTAACACAGATTTTTTTGCGATAACTCTCCTCACTTGTAAAATTAATTCTGATTGGCATAGGTTTTTGTAGCCTATTATCAATTCTTTCGTAAGGGAGTGAGAACCATAAGTCTCACCCTCCTTGCAATAAAAATTAATAAAAAATACAAAACTTTTAAAATGGCGGATCTTACCGGAGGCGTGATGCTTTTTGAAAACTTGACTTTGTTGAATGAATTTACCTATTTGACTATTTTGATTTAATCAAATTGCTTGAATGGTGGCGATAAGACTTTTGACAATGTCTTGAAGAAGGAAACCAATTTTTGAAATATGTTAAAGACCATTTAAATGACTTGATGTTTTAACAATAAGGCATACTTAGCATGACTTATTGTTTGGTGGATCTCAAATTAATTATTAGGGTAAAATGCAAAAAAAACTCCTTCTATTATTACCCATTTTTAAGATCCCCTCTCTAAAATGAAAACCAACAAAAAACCTCCATATTGTGTAGGGTTGAAAAATACCCCCTTCTATCCACATTCCGTCAGTTAATTTAACAGCAAAAGAGCATGTGAATTGCACGTGATGAGGTTAAAACACTTTTATGACTATAATGCCCTTCAGCACACTGAAAAAACTATAATACTCTCACCCACCACAATGAAAATACCCCTTTTAAGTGTTAATTCAAGGGTAAAAGGGACATTTCATATATATTTTAAAAAATCCATTTAAAATTTTCAAAAACTAATATTTTAATATTTTTCTGTACAAGAGTATAATGGTCACTTAACATCGCCGTCAACGGCATACCCCTTGGCATAATATGGGAGGTTTTTTGTTGAGTTTTTTTTAGAGGGGATATCCTGCAAAATGAGTAACAATAGAACGGAGTTTTTTTCATTTTACCCTAATTGTTATGATACTATTATGGCCTAATCACACATGAAACACATGAAAATGGACACAAAGGAGAATGTGAAAGATTTTTGTTCATATGGCCCCGAGCGTTGCTCTTTTAAAATTCAACTTAATTGCCAATGCATTCCAGATCGAAAGTATAGCTTTATTTCGCATTTGCAAACAGATCTCTAATCTTACCAATAAAAGGTCAAGTACGAGTTTAACTAGTCTTTCAAGTAAAAATACCCACCGAAGTGACTAGAAAAGAGAAACAAGTTTTAGTATGAAAAAGAATAGCAATTCTCAAATGGCCGGGAAAGCAACCAAATATTTTGAAATGACTTTCACGCTTGTTTCAATTCGATGCAAGCAATTTGGATTCAGCATCAAGTGTGAATGCATGTTTAGTTTTACATTAACTCTTTAGTAAAGGGAAAACTAATTCTATAGACATGGATCACAAGGAATTAACAATAATATATGGCACTTAAGATAAATGGACGAGAGAGGAGTGAGTGCTAGCACTCACATGGTAGTTGGCTTGGTTGACCAAAGATGCATAAGAAGTTATGAACACTTGTTTCCCTTTCAATTTGCTCTCACTAATTCCTTGAAAAATCAACAGTAAACTTTGTTGGCTGTGGAAATATCTTGGCCGCCAGTGGATGCTGAGTCATCTTCCCTTCACAAGTCTATGATTTCAGCCCACGCCCCACGGGACTCCTTTTCCACATTACATCCTTTACTTATTTTATTTGGATCATGTTTTTATTTTATATGTATATAAGATTCACACAAAATAAAAATATTTTAAAAATAAAAAAACAAACAATCAAACATGTGTCATGAGAAAAGAAAACTCGATTGTCGCGAGCTCACAACTGAAACTAGTATTTCCCTTTTTTTTTTTTCTTTTTTTTTTAAGTAGGAACACATCCTATCAAAAAATAGAAGTGGGAACATAAAAGCTAGTGCTATTAGACTCCCTTTAACAGCTCCCAAAATCGTCAAATGATCTTTGAGTCTAATTGCATGTTTCATCCCAGTAAAGGTATGGGGTTTGCAAATGCGTATTTTGATTTTGACTTCATGTAGATGCATGTGTGAATTTGTGTGTTCTCTTATCATTTCGCCTAAAAAAAAAAAAAAAAAAAACCCCAAAACCACCCCTTTAGAGCATCTCCAACGATGAGGTATAACCTGTGCTATTGCTATATTATAACATTTAGCACAAGTTGTGCTGCTCCATTGGTGTGCTAAAAATAGCAATAGCTCACCCTTGTGCCAAATATAGCACAAGGGTGAACTATTGCTATATTTGCCATGTCAGCTCTCCCTCCATTTCTCAACAACCAAACACACCAGTAATTTTAAAAAATACAATATTTCTCTTCCTCCATTTCTCTTCCAAAATTTTCTCAATAACCAAATAGTTCGTAAAATAAATACATTATTGGGGTGTATTCCAAACGAATCAACTTGTTTTTAAAATCAAAAAGTAGTTATTGGAGTCATGTAAGAGCATAGGAGGTGGTTTTGGTGGTTGTTATGGGCAGTCCATAAGCATTTCCCTCCTCAAAAACATTTCCACCCTTCTTTTTTTTCTCTCTCTTTTTGGAAGGTCTATTGTCTAACAAACGGAAAACGCACATCTTCCTTGCCTGTCAAAATTAGTGAAATCAGTCCCATCGAAGGATTCTCAAATTCAGACCTAACTCACCTTCTGGTCATGCCATTTTAAAACAACTCGAGTCTTCTCACAAGGAATGGAATCTGGCTTTTTTTTTAACTTTTTTTTTTTTTTTAATGATTAAGTTAATTCTATTAAGTTCTAAATTTCCAATACCTATTCAAACCTAGTGCAATGGCCATTAATAAAAATGAAAATTTCTATTTTATTCTCCTCAAGTTTAGCTATTTTATTTATCCCCGTCCTATATATATATATATATATCCTATAATTCAGCCAATGGCATCATACCCCTTCCATTTATTTATTTATTTTTTTATTAAAAAAATCATTTTTTGCTACATGTTCAAAATAAAAAATAGGTGGTGGTTTTTGAATCTTCATTTAATACTACATCAGTTCTCATTGAGGAGAGGAGCCCATTAGCCGCTGAATTAGGCCAATGCGAAGTAGAATTCCCAAGTCCAGCACGAATCCAGAAAGACTTAGAAAATTTTGGAGACATGCCGTGTATTTTACTTCAGATTTCATTTCCCTATAAGGCAAAGACCAATGCTTGTCTTCTGACTTCAAAATCACCCGTCCACGGTTTGCATTTGCGTGTGATTGAAAACGGGTGCAGCCAATAGCCACAACCAAGCACCAATGTGGTCGAATTAAAACCGACCCTAGAGGCCTTGTGGTGCCCAGGTGAAATTGGGGTGTCAATAGTCTAAGGTCAAATCTTAATAACGCCAATCAACCTAGCTCGTATCAAACATAGCAAAATGCCCCAAGATAGGTCCTTTTTCCCCTTCTTTTTTTATTTTTTATTTTTTATGTACAATGAGAGGAGTTTGAATTCCTAATGGCCTAATTAATCATACCCTACACTTTATCCAAGATAAGTCCCTTATTAGTATGTAAATATGTTTCGTCATCCATTTTCTCATAATCAATAAAACCAGCATTCAGAAATAAAATATTTGCCTCACTATCGCATTTTAAGAACATATTTCAGGATGATGTTTTAGATGTGCAATACTTAATTCTTGCCCGGAAAGTTGTTTTATTTTATTAAATCATTCAGACTGGCCAGTACATTAAGCCTAAGTTGTTCAACTTTACTTGTCTTATGTAATAGTTGGCATGATACATCACATCAATTAATCAGAAATTTTTTTAAAAAATAAAATAAAAATGAGCTCTTATTAGAAAGATGGTTGCTTGAACATTGAATTTCAAAATTGGATAAAACGGAGTAGTGATCAAACGTCTCAATACATAGATTGAGCTTGGAAAGCTTTTCGATTGACCTCAACATTAGGACATTGGATAGCTTTAAAGAATGATATTTCGATTCATCATTACTGTGATGCATTGAATTGAATTGTCATGAATGTATTTTAAACAACATGATTTTTGTGATTTAACAAATAGAGAAAAAATAAATACAAAACAGTTTGAACTTTTATTCTTTTTTTTTTTTCCCTTAATATTACATTTTTTTCTTCACGACATTTCTTTATTCAACCACATCAACTATTTGTAATATAATTATTACTAATTTTTTAGAGTAAATAGAATTTGGATGGATAAAATGATGTAGTACTTGAACAC
This sequence comes from Liquidambar formosana, assembly GCA_039720395.1. Taxonomy (NCBI): domain Eukaryota; kingdom Viridiplantae; phylum Streptophyta; class Magnoliopsida; order Saxifragales; family Altingiaceae; genus Liquidambar; species Liquidambar formosana. The sequence continues at coordinate 43,494,260 of CM077823.1, read as the reverse complement.
ACCCAAAAAAATTTTTAGAGATTTGCTCTGGTAACATCCTTATGTTTTCTAAGTCGTCCATACTTTCGAATCATTTTTTTTCTCACCATTCTATAACTGATAGAATTCGAGCAACTCCCATCTCCTTCAATTTCCCTATCTCAATCGGACCTTGGGTGTTGAGGATTTCAATATAATCTTTCAACCACGGATCGTTTTCCCCACCTATATCTCCTCGTAACTCTTCCAATTTCCTATTAGCCTCTTCCAATTTCCTATTGGCCTCATCGCGCTCCCTTTCAAGTGCCACAAACTTATTCCTTTCAAAACCTAAATTATCCAAAATCCTCAACAGATTACATGTCCATCTTATGGAAGCGATCGTCAAATGTTGTTGGGGAACCGATGGAGGCAATGTCGGCAATGGTGTGGGTTCCTTGGATAGGGTAGCATTGCTGAGTTAGTGTTTCGGTCCGCATATTTCAGAGTTGACTAGGATGATGAGGTAGGATGTTTGAGCGAAAAATCATTTTTTTGTCTCACATATGTCTAGTTCACCTGGAATCATTGCAGTATGGTGGTGCAAGAAACTGGCATTGGTTCCTTAGATCAAAGAGATTTTCTGAGTGGTAGAGCTTCATAGTGTTGCTTTATAGCCTTCACATGAGATTGTTGTAGTAGTGAGGTGCCAAAACCTGGTGTTGTTTTCTCGAATGGGTAAAGTTGCTTGAGTGGCACAGGCTCATGCTGTCGTCTCTTAACCAGGGATGGTTGTTGGGGTAGGGCAGTAAGAAAGATCCACAACTAGAGCTTACTTTAAGCAACTCCTATTTTGATTTCCCAGCCTCATCTAATGCGTGGGAAGATCACTGTTCTTGGCATTACACAATAGGAGAGGATTTGACTTCGTTTCCAAAGCAAAGAAGAAGAGAAAGGTATAGAAGGGATGAAGAAAGTTCAATATGATTGAATAAATTTTTTACGTCCACAAGGACAATAAACACTCCATCCAATTTCTCTCTCTAGATACAGCAAAGAACTAGGCAAAAACCAAAAAAAACCGAGGAAATAATTGTCCCAAAACCAGGGAAATTACCATGTGGGGGAATTTAGATGATTTTTTTTTTTTTTTTTTTTTTTTGGTCAGAAGGATAGAATTAATACCAACTTCCCAAGCAAGTCCATTTCAATAACCGAACTTCCAAAACCAACTTCCCAAGCAAGGAAGAGACTTTGTCAAATCCCCTGTTCTGTTGTATTACAGTGCAACTCTTGCTAACTCTTTGGGGCCACCCAAACAAGGTTTCCTTGGTCTCTTGTGATGCAAAGAAGGCTTCCCCAACACAAATAGCCAAGCAACATCGGAAGAGAACCCCGAGAACAAACGTAGACACCTAGTGTTTGGAAGAATGTACGTGTATTACTCAAGAAATCGAACCCCAAGAACACAAGTACTAGAGTTTGGAAGAATGTAAGTGTATTACTATAGAGAACTGGCTTTGCGAGCTTGGATTCCTTGGTGCCTTATCCAAATGAGGCCTCCCTTATATGCACCTCCCAAAACATTGAATGGCTAGGATCATTATGAGTGTCACTAGTTGAGACATCTTCTAGAATGAGTTGGATACAAGTTGAGACATGTTCTAGAGAGTTGCACTAGTTGTGACTAGGCACAACGAGGATTACATGTATCCTTATGTTATTTGTTTTTGGAAGAGTCTTTTAATTGTCACTGGGCACAACGAGGATTACAAAAATGGTTGCCACTAGCTAGTAAAAATTATTAATTGTTCTCCACTTATCCTAGTGAAAAATAAAAAAGACTTCAAGTCTCTTTTAAAACTCAAAAATAGGTTTGCTAAACAAGTACCCTTAATGTCATTTGTTTTTGTAAGAGTCTTTTGCCTGCATGGCCAGACGCATTTTCATTACTTTTATTCTCTGAGGATGATTCTTGATCTACCATACCAAACGCGTTTTCAACCAAGAAATTAAAGCACCTAAAAACACTTATTTTATTTATTCTTGTTTTCATACGAGATGAAGAACCCATGGTACCCCCAGCTTTTCCCATAGTTCCTTAATAGAGGATGCAAGGTCCTTTAAATCATTCCATAAGATTTTTTTTCATTTTTCAAAAGACGTTGAGGCCAACCAAAGTGGCTCATTGTACATTTTTATAAACCATGCCAAGGATGGGCCGATTGCTGAAAGCTGATAATGCCGATAAACCTCACTATAGCCACATTTTTGTTAAACTATTAAAGCAGTTAAATATGCTTTGTCATCCATTTTCTCATCATCAACAAAACAACATTCAAAAATAAAACATGTGCCTCATTACCACACTATAGAACATTTTTTTTTTCTCCTAGAAATAATATGCATCCAGATAAGCCTAAGAATTCCAACTGATATTGGCGGGCTAGCCCATCCAGACTGAGCTTCCACAGCATTTCAACATCTCAGAGAAAGCCTACCCAGGTATGAGAAAGGTTACCATTCACAGTTCACGCCCAGAAAGTTAGCAAGAACTAGATCTGTATTTGCATAAAAAGGATAACCAGGTTTGCAGAAGTGAATCTGTACTTTGAATAAATACAGGGACTGGTTTTAAAAGGGTCAAAAAGGAACAAATATATATCACTTTTCCTCCAGGCGTCGCAACACCGACTCTGCAAAACTCTGTTGCCTGCAAATGCAAAATGACTTGAGAGCTAAGAGACAATTTTCATCTCTAATTTTCTTAATGTCAGAAATCAGTTCAGGAATCCAACACTTAAAAACGAAACTATATGAAAGTATGTGTTAAATCTGTTAAAGTCGAGAGATTTTGTGCATGCAATCGTTTGCATTAAAATAATGAAGACATAAACGAGAGAAATGGGAATAAAAAATTTGCCAATCATGAATGTCGAACTGATCAAGAACCTTAACATCATAAATTCATAATAATTGAAGAGATGATTATAACACCCTCAAAACTATATATAAATAATAGGTCAAATTATACAATTTTAAAGATCGCTATCTGCTACTGTTCAAATAGTATCATAAGGTACATTCACAGGGTATTTATTTATTAATGTATAGCTGAGAAAACTTTTTTCCTGACCATGAAGTTGTCCGCAAAGGAATGTAAAACCCAATAACATGCCTGGTTATAGAAATATGTTGCTCTAAAATGCCAGTATAATAAGCAAACAAAGCCAACATGATTAAAGAACATAAAAGAACATCAAACAGAAACGGCAGGGTAACTGAAACTTGCATGTGTACTTGGGTGGCACAAGAACTTGGTTGATTCTAATTCTAAAGACAGATGAACTAAAGAGGGAACAGGTTGTAATCATGTGGCTTACTCGTTGTAGGAGATAATTTGAGGATGTACAAACTGATATAAAGAGCTATGTGTCAGCAAGACAGAAATTTTCCATCCCCGAGCCCAACACTGAGCTCTCCAACATGGCTCAGCAGGATGGAAATTTTCCATCCACAAGGCCACTCATAATAAACATTATAGAGGATGAGAGACGTAAGATTGCATGCTGGATTTGTATAATCTTTTCTAATCCTTTGTACTCAGAGATAATATGCACGAAAGATAGAGAACCTTATGAACGATCACAAGCTACAATTTTCAAGTGTAAAGTTGTTTAGTACATATGAAGTGCAAGAAGAATTAGATGTTTCACTTACTTCCTCTCTCTATGCTTTGGGCTAGGGCGAGAGTACTTCAAATACCCATCCCAAGGAACCTTTTTAATACCCGCTCGAACAGATATAATGTCCCTCACTCTGCACAAGAGCATTCAATTCAAGGAAAATCTGGCTCTAATTCAGAAGATAGCTCAAAGGCAATATACCTTCATTTAATTAAAGGAATAAATTCTCAATACTGTCATTTCCTTATTGCAACTCGGAATAAAGATTATTCACCTCTCTGCAAATTCAATGGGTGTCTCTCCAGGCTTCAGATTTTGGGGCTCCAAATACCACACATCACAAACAACAGCCCAGGATGTCATAAGCTGCAGCAGATGCATTGTGAAGGACTGCCTGCAAAATAAGTATGTAATCAAGGTTATGACCCTCTGGTATCACCAACAACACCAAGTCATATATTTATCTGATGCACATGACAATGGTGAAGCCCAATGTAATACCCCAAGGACATATCTAAGACTATAAGAAAGCTATCTCCAGCATTGTTTATTCCACATCCCATGATGGACACATCCATTATTGGGTTTAATGGAATCCACCTGTGGTTTATCCTAAACAATGAAAAGCTATCTCCAATAGTCTTTCCAGCATAACTGAAAAGGGTATGTATCAGGTTGAACAATCAATTGTCCAAAATTGGATGCTTGATATGTTGTGAATCACACCGTGTTTGGGCTTGATACGTATGTTATGCCAATGGTTGACTGTCTTTATGCTCTTGTATGTTAGTACTAACTAGTCTATAAAGCAGGGGTCCTGGGCCTACCCATGGGTGGACCCAGCCAATCAAGCCCCTATAGTGTATTAGTGTGTCTGGAAAGCTGGCACAGTACACTGCAGTTCTTCTGAAACAACTTAAGGGCCTAATTGGCTGGTCCAGCCAGCTTAGAAATGTCACAGGACCACCTGAATTTGTCCCTACTCAACTTTAACCATTTAGTAGACTCAAATGGACGAACACTCTCCCATCACCTAGAACTAAATTAGAAGAATTTTAAAACATTGATTAGCATATATATTAGTGTTTTGCTTATAGCAATGTGAAGGTAGAGAACATACAAAACACAATGAGATATGAGCGGCTCCTTACTTCTTACTGTTCCAAAAAGCATCAACGAAAATTTTATTGTACTTGATTGCAATTGGACAAACAGTGCAGCCGAGTTCAAACGCGCCCTAGACATAATGAAACAAAATAAAAGGGTTAACAAAAATAATAGCTATCCAGAGCTTAAAGAAACAATAAGTCTAAATACTAAGATAACCACTTTATTTCCTCTTTCAAAAAAACTCGTGCATCTGCTGGACATGCAAAATCAATAAACATTTAAGACATCCAAGACACAAAAGCATCTGAAAAGAACCGATTTGCCTTGACACTATAGAAGATTCTTCATCCACTAGAAAACATGGGAAAAATAAAATGATTTAAAAAATAGTGTGTGTTTGGTAGTTAGAGGCTTTTATCCCTATATAATAATTAATAAGTGAGAAAGATGACATTCTTTGTTACATTTATACATAATTTTTTAAATGTAATAAATAAGAGCAAATACCTTCTTGAACATAACAGTGTAGTGGTTATTTACACAAGTTCCTTCAGGAAATATAAGAAGAGGATTATTGTCAACCCCTACAACATGTTCCCTCAACCTGAAAAATACAAGTTCATATTGTAAAAACAAGAACAATTTTGTGATATAATATATATTCGACTCTTTCCAAATACACTCACTTCCTTGCTACAATTTCGCGATCCTTTGCCTCTGAACGATTGAACCAGATACATCCTACACTTTCCAAAATAGTGCTTTGCAATAGTCCTACACAAAAGAAGAAATAGCATTAAAATTATTTTATAACATTTGATATCCACAGAGCTTAGGTTAAGATTTTACTCATTGCAAACCATTTGATGATCCACTCCTCTAACAGACAATAACAAAAAGTAAAACAATAAAGAAGCGAAATATCATTGATTTTAATTTCGATAAAATTCACCTCCGATAGTGAACAAAGTCCAACTCAAAGTTATTAGTTTTAAACCCTGCCATAGATTCCTAAACCAAAACAAGTGATGTCTCACTCAGACCAGCATACCACTTGTCCCAACCCAAGCTTTTCATGTCGTGTATGGATTTGAATGAAAAGCATGGAACTGATCAACCTGAACATGCATTTAGCAGCCATTGAAGTGGTGACACTATCTGGATATCATGTATGAGAAGGCTATATAAGATGCTAAAGTACAAAGGATTATCCTATCCTTTTGGATGCTACAATCTAGCCTTAAAACAAAATATTACATGAGAAAACATGGGAAAAGGGACAATATCTATAATCCTCTGATATAACACCACCATAAATTTTTTTTTTTTTAAATGAGGTACATATTTGTCCACTAAAATAATGAAATTTTTGTACACAAAAGACCCAAAAATTCATCCTCACTAACTTCCATGATTTCATTCAGATATACAGAATTTGGATAAGTCGATGTGTCACCATTGTGTCTTCAAAACAAATTTATTCATTGGATTTTGGGTGAACATGCACTTCATGGGTATCCAAAAAAGTTATACAACATGAAGAAATTAGCAATATTTACGAAGAATGCTTCTATAACATGGAATTCTACAAATGTATCTTGGCATAGAGAATCATAGATTGACTTTACGCACTTACCAACCCATCCAGGATGCTTCTGCATAATAACTGCAAAGGCAGTAATCTGTTCTAAGATAATGAAATCAATCATGGATGTATGATTGGCCACAAAAACCTGTTCAGACCATGGGGAAAAAAAAAAAGAAAAAGAAGCTCAGGCATACATCCAAACGTATGAAGGTACTTAATTTACAGATAAAGAAACAACAGGAGACATCTAATAAAATAAAACTTTAGTCAGATGTACCTGCTTTGGCCGCATGCTAGGCCGTGGCCCATGGTACTTGACAACCCCAGTCCATGATGCAACAAAGAAGCTGCAAATTAACTCCACCAGAATCCTCTGAAGAAAAAATAGACAATATGTTTGTCGTAAAGTGCATATTGCAAAAAATAAATAAATAAATAAAAAGGAAGAAGAAGAAGAAGAGCATCTATAGACATTTTTCTTAGTAAATTTATTTATTTGTACTTAATCCTAAAGTTACATAGCTCCAGTTCCACCCTTCATCCTCTTGTGTCTTCCTGTTTCACCCCTCACCCAAAACACACTTTGCGAAATCATTTTCTAAGTCACCTGAGCATATTTATTTGATTGTATGATCAGTCATGTAGACCATCAAACAAAGCACCACAAAGATATAAACAAATTCTTGGCATGGACTATCCAAGTTCTCATAGATCTCTCCAATATAGAAAATAAGCATTAATTATTTTGTAAACTCAATTATGTTATTAAATTTTTTTTTTTTTTCATTGGATCAATGGTTGAAAGCGTTATTTGAGCACAAGTACTAGCTATAATTACACTTGGCACAGTATTTCGACATACTCCTTGTAAATACTTTCAGCATAACAAAACAAAATCATACATCTTAAAGGTACAAAATAGGTTCTTCCCATAACTAGATTCCAGCTAATAGAAAGACTATGTTTTAGAAAATCTATATGCAAAATAAAAACATTTTTTTTTATTAATAAAATAAAATCCAAAACATTACAGTGGTATAAATATTTGAAAGGTTATGGTGGACACAAGAGAAACAGCTTCATGTTTCACCCAATACTAAAATCAAGCAAGATACCCAAGATTCTCACAAGCTTACTAAAAGTTAGTCCAAAACTAAAATGTTCAAAGAAGCCTCTTCTAATATTAGCATACTTAAAATTATCAGAAGAGCATGGCACAATTACCCAGAAGTGCTCAAAGTAAGCAAGAATTGGAAAGAAGTAAGAATTTTCACCTCCATCTTTTTCCTCAACTTATCATGTCCTTTCAATAGAAAATGCACTGGAATGAAGGACGAAAGGAATATTATCCATCCTATCGTCAATACTAGAACCCTGCAGAATTAATTGAGATGCATCAAAGAGCTAGAATAGCAAATTACCTAGTCTCATTATCACAGCAAGAATATCATGTGAACTTGTTATGTTCTAAATTATAAACGGCTAGAATATAATCAATCCTATCGTCAATATTTAGGCTTCATATCAAGGCACAAAAATCAATTGAACTCTTCATGATGTAAATTATCATTTTACCCTTCCCCAAACCCCCAGTCTTTGAAAATGGTATCAAAGAAGAAAATCAAATCACTTTTTTATAATGGGACCCCATAATTTTTCATTGACCTTGACTCAAGAATAGTTTCTGTAAATAACTACACAAATGTCACTCCAGTGAACATGTGCGCCCATAGCATCAACTAAAGGCCTTTGTCCAAACAAACTAATCGTAAGAATCACCCAAGCAATTAAACTACCAAAAATTTAGTTTTGAACAAGACAGATGCAACAACCTGAAATTGGACAATGGTTTTAAACTGAGATGTTTGGATTCTATTATTAGAAAGGCCATATCAGTCCATGAACTTCTTACCAATAGATTATCTTAAACAACATAAAATTGGCAATGATATTAGCAAATTTTATACTTCCTTTATATTTCAGATCACACAACATCCATCAAAACACAAGTCAAACATTAGAAACGGAAAATCTTCTATGTCCAAACTAATGATCACACCGCTTATCCACAACTTTGAAGACTCACATATGTGAAAGAGTAAAAACATGCAAATGATGACAAAAATTCAATTAAGCAAGGAATTATTTCCCTCAGATTCAGATATCATGCATCCGACCTACCAATTTATAAGGGATTGCTAATTATTCAAAGTACAGTTCATAAACCAAGAATAATGACTTGAAGCTCAAAGAAATATATTGCGTTAAAATCTGTCAAGAAAAGGAAAGAAACACAAATATATTTACTACAACATTGCAGAAAACAGAGGTGAAATTCTCCTGTCTGTCTTATCTAACAGAAACCATATGCTGACACGCTAACCATAAAATCTAGCAAACAAATATTTATATTAAAAACCATAAATTGAACCCTTGGAGACTATACAACACATGAGGCTAAAGTCAAGACTAACAAAACAGTCTCTAGAAAAATTTCCCCCATTTTCTCTTCTTTTCCTTTTCTTTCCTTCTTTCAATCATTTGATTCTTCTTGGGTAGGTAAACTAAATATATAGGAACTGAATTCAAAATGCTTTAATTGCACAGAGAGAAAAAAAAAAAATCAACTTTTCTTTAGGAAAAGTAGAAAGGCAAACCTTACTGGAAACAGAACCCCATATCTGATAACCACACCAAAACACCACAGAGGAAACAAATATATGTTCCAATTCCAAGGCTCTGGAGGATTCGACTTGAAACAACGTGTGAAAGAGTCCTGCTCATGCATTATGGAAGTTTGATGGGTTAAAAAATTTTAAAAAAAAATTATGATTATTATTGTTATTATTATTATAAAAGGAACCTATTTCAACTTATAAAAAAGCATATCAACATGGGTTTTTTTTTTTCTCCAATAAAATATAGGTATTTCAACAATAACAACAACCATAATTATAGCACCAAAATAACATGAAATTTAAACGTTTATGAATCTGAATTCTCAAGGGGTTTTTGATTCCTCAAGCTTTCAACAAAACCAAACTTTCCAATTTTAGATTAAACCCAAAAAAATTCAGGCATCAAGGGTTACAATAAACAATCCTCTCCTTCCATAGTAAGCGAAACGACTACGAAAACATTCCATCATTTAGTCACTGCCAAAACCCAATATTATCCATATATATATATACTTCTCCTCAAGGTCTAGCAATCCAAACTCTAGTAATCTGCCCATGCATACAGAGCATCAGCATATAACGCCAAGTTAAAATTGGTACAATACATAGATGTACGTGCACATACAGACATTCATATAGTATATATATATATAGAGGGGGAGAGAGAGAGAGAGGGAAAATGAAATTGAAACGAAATAGAAAAGCAGCAGAAAATTACATCAACAATGGCACCAGCAGCTTCGGTTAGGGTGGGCGAAATGTCGAGAAAATCACGCCTGAAACACAATCAAATCCAATATACAATTCACGCATACACAAAAACATATAAACATACATATATATATATATAGATATATATATAGAGAGAGAGAGAGGGGGGGGGGAGGAATTTACAGGCGAAGCTTGCCGCGAGGCTCAGGGATGGATCCGATAGGGAGGTAATCTTCGAGGTTGGGTCGATCCAAGTCCAATTCGGAGCTCGAAGAGTTGAGCTTTCCCATGTTTTGAGGTACGATTTGTGCGTCTCCCGTGGTTGCGTGAGAGACGTTCTCTGAGATTTGGCTGCTGCTATCCTTCTTTTCCATTTTTTCCTTCCGGTTTCTTAAATAAGGGGTCGTTGTTATTCCATTTACGCACTCCAAAGTAGCTCACCTTCCCTCGCATCTGTTTCCCCCACCGGCCTAAATGTCAATTACTTTTCACCATTCCTAGTCTTTTTTACTGTGGGGAAAAAAAAAATGCTTCGACAATGATAATTTTCTATGGTTTTTGCAAATGATAGATCATATTGACACGTGGGAATATATTGCAAAAAAAAAATTATATTTTTTACAAACAAAGAAAAACATATATTAGAAATTAATCACATTTTCCTATATTGAGAATACATATTCACATATTCAAATGTTTCTTACATAAATAATTTTGAATCTATCGACAAGAATTTGAAAAAATAAATGGATTTACATATTAATTTGGTACTCACGTGCCCAAATATATGTCATTACAAAATTTAAAGGGCATTCCTCCAAAAAATTCCTAGTCTTAAACCTCAAACTCACATTATGGAAGCGATGTAGCAAATAATGTGGTGAGTTAAAATGCTCTCTTTTTTGCCAATGGTTTTAAGGCTTAGTGACAGTCTCGGCCCAATAAGGACTTAAGGTTGCAAAGGTTTTTGTTTTGATTTTGTGATGTAGGTGTGTGGTCCTATCATTTGGGGCAACAAAAAAAAAAAAAAAAAAAAAAGGAAGAAAAAGAAAAAAAACCCTTCATTTTTCATTTAAAAATTTAGATTTCATCTCCTTCAAGTCGTCTTATTTTCGCTTTAGCTTTTTATAGTTTGAAAATTACATTTGCACTTATTAAATACATATGAATAGTTTGTTTGCTGATAATTTTTACTTGAATGAATAAAATAATTATCCTTTTTTTTTTGTGCCTTTAAAATAGAATCTCTTAAAGAAGTGTGTAAAATTAAATTAGAAAAACAATTAGAAATTTAAAGTACAATTATTATTTATTAGTAATTGAGCATATGCAATGCGTGTACAATACATCTTTTTAAGATTCCGTCTTATTAGTGAAACTGTTATGTTAGTTTTTAAGTTTCTTAAATCGCATATGTGTGTAGGAGACAATTAAAGATAAACAAATTGTGATAGATTTTTTAATGATAAAATTATCAAATCGTCTCTTAACTTTATTAACTAATAAAAGTGTTTTGGTATTTTCAAATGCATTCCAATCACCAAAAAAAAAAACAAATTAACTTTATATAGTTGTATAGATAAAGTGCGCAGTAAAAAGCTTGTTGTTGATAAGATGGGCCCCACGTAAATGCACTACAGCATTTAATAGATTCGGGTTGTTTAGGTCTTCTGTCAACTGTCCTTAGATGGAACGTGGGCCCATCGGGAAAATCTCAAAAACAGCTAGAAGACATACCCAAAACAAAATTTAGGGCTTAATTATTCAAATACCCGCGTTCCACTATTTTCAAGTCAAGCATTTTCCATTTTAAGTCCCCATCCCCTTCCCCACCTCACAGGCCACCACAAAAAAAAAAAAAAAAAAAAAAAATATATATATATATATATATATATATATATATATATATATCTTTTTCCTTTATTTATTATTTTGGGTTTAATTCTGAGCTTCCAATTTTTATTTTGATAAGTACAAATTTGTGCAACAATTTTGTTGTTATCAACATGTGGAGATCCCTTGATTGGTAAGGGATTACGTTTTAGAAAGTGAAGCTATTGCCTACTTCTTTGGGCTGCTTGAATGAAATTTCATGATTTTTATGGAAAAATATGCTTGTACGAATGCCTAATCCATATGGGTTGTAAGACTTTCATGGCTAATATTTTATCCACGGCGATTCTGATTATAATTTATAGACGAAGATTTGAGGGTATAATTCGGGGTGATTCTATACGCTAATGTCACATGCTTGGCCCCCTCCTAGGTAAGCAAAACCACCAAAATAGCGGTGCAAATTTCGCAGGTCACAGGTGACAATCTAATAATTGGTGTGGTTGGCCAACTTTAGGGAATCTGTGTATTAAGGTTGGTGAACAACATGCATGCTTGATAAGTTTGCTCCCTATGGTAGAACACTCACCATATAAGATGCTTTCAACTTTCTAGGTATTGTAATGCAGATAATTTGCTTTGGATCCCTGAGTCTTTTCAAGGCCCATTTGGGTGTTCAAATAAATATTAAACAATTTTAGTTTATTTTACATAATATTGAAGGTATAAATTCATGGTCAATAGGATTATAATCTAGATGACTCGTCTTCCCCTTTAAGGAGGTAGGTTTTGGAGAGGTTGGGGCCCACCCTTGTGTATCTTCAAGAATCCTAAATTCGAAATGCCAGCATTTTCCATACACGTTATACGAACCTTATCAAAAATTGTAGTTGTAATATCATTAATCAGTCAATGCTGAAAGCTATTTTATTGTACCAACGAAGATTGGCTTGAGTGGAAGGGGCTCTGGTCGCTTAAGCAAGGAGTCCTGGGTTCAAGTCTTTGTGAATGCAGCAAACTTTTTTTAGAGAGGTCTCCACTTCGGCGCCCAATAGTGTCTCGGAGGATTAGTCCTAGGCGAAGCCAAAGGATACCTTGGGAAACCAAAAAAAAAAAAAAAAACAAAGAAAGCCATTTTACTGTAAATAGATAAAGAGGGCCAAGTTTCTGTGAAACTTGCAAAGATAAAGTCTATCATAGTTCAATTACTGGAAGCCATTCATTACAGAGCAAGAGAAAATCTAAGTAATGCATTGGCACTAATCTCATTAATCAGTCATTACAAAATTAAGAAAGACTTAAATTTGAAATTTACAAAAGAACCAATCACTGCTAGCGAAAGAATGCAGGCTGTGATGTTTTCCAAAACGGGTTTTCAAGAGAGACGAGATGGAAAATTAATGAAAATAACCAAGAACCTGACATTTGGTCTGAAGGCCTCTTCATGTCACCACCAAATAACCCCACTGCATTGAAAAATAGAGGATAATCAGTCATACCTTTTGTGAACTAATATGACTTCATTGTAATTTAAAAGTGCAAACGAACATAACAAAACCCAGCCCTTCTAACCAGCATTGCCCTTTTCACTTATAGGGGCAAACGAATTAGACAAACCCTGCAAGTGTGCGTGTGTGTTAATTTAATTGTTCACTTCCACCTAAAAGAACAAGATTAATCGATACTCACAATCTCGGTCTACTTCATAAAACCCAGATGCTCTGTTTGGTTGTCCAGAAAATGTTAGAAAAAAGCAAAGAAAGTTAACATTTAAAGTTTTAAACCTCAATTTTTTGCTTGTATTATTTAAAACCTCATATATCAAAAACCCTCCACCTACTCAGCGTAGTACAACTAACGAGCTGATTTGACCTGAATTTTTCAATTTTTTTGTTTCTCAAAACCCAAAAAGAACATAACCCACAAGATTCAAACTCCCAAAATCCTTTTCTTTTCCCTCAGTTTTCTCAGCAACCAAACGGAGTGGGAATTTTTTCACAACTAAAAACAAAACACCCAAACCCTTTACCTTACAAACCTGAACACAATGAATCGTGTGACCATACTTACGAAATCAGCACCAATAGTACTGATGTAACTCTTCGGATAAGAATCATCCTACATATACAAAAAACCAAACAATCGCGGAGAGAGACAGACGAGTGTTACCTGTTGACGTCGGAGGTCGGCGACCGCGAAGGCGGAGGGCGGAGACCGGCGAATAGACTCGTGTGGAGGACGCCGACACGCCGTGCGCGAACCGTAATCGCGGGAGGGAGAGGGGGCTGATGGCATGAACGAGCTCTTCTCTTCGAATTTTAGTAGCAGCGTCTTACCTCTTTATTGAAAGCGTTATTAAAAAAACGCTTTCAATTATATTAAAAGCGTTTTTCTCAAACAGCCCTTTGAAAGCGCTAATAAAACACACTTTCCATTGTACTAAAACCGCTATTTGCTAACAGCGCTTTTGATAAATTGAAAGCGTCTTTTATAGTAGAGCTTTAAATGCAATTTTTCACAAAGGGAAACCACGCTTTCCACATAAACTTTATTTAAAAATATATATATATTTCATACGTCTTCTTCATCTCGAGAGTTTGAAAATATTTACTCCCTACGTCTTTCCATGTAGAGAGAGAGAGAGAGAATCATTGATTTAAAATTTGTCATCATGTATGTTTAAAATAAGTGGAGGTGCAAATCAAGTCGAAGGGTGGCAATAACTGTCCTCAAAGAAGATATAATAAATTCATCACCTTAAATGGAAAAATTCAAGAGTATAATGGATATCTCATTAGAAAATTCATAATAGTGGTGTTTTATAAACTTCTAAAAATTGATTTTATTACATCAATTATAGTGACGATTCCTATTTTTTTAAATAGTCCTGTCAATATGATAGATTTGTGCCTTCAATTACACTATAATTGTTTAAATTTTCATTTAAACACAAAACCAGCTCTACTAGTTCTGTTACGGAATATATCATCTCAATCTTAGCTTCTGCATCAGAAAGGTGTATATACCATCTTAAGCTTAGCTTCTTCATCAGAAAGGTGTGTGCCGCCATGCTGGAACAGAACTCACAACCTCATAATACTACATGTAATTCAAAGCTGTCATTTCGTACAAGTTGAACCGATGTCTTAATTTTTATTTTTCCTTTCTTTTTTGGCTCTCAAGAAATCCCCCTTAAATCAAAATCCAACAATGGGTGGCAACTTGTCCACGAGAATCAAGAATTGGAACCTGCAGAGAAAACCATGGAATTGAAGTTTCGATACACACATATACTATGAGTTCGGATTTTGTGTTAGTTGTTATAGGACCATGTTGTGTTTGATTACATGGTTGGTGTGTTGCCAATCATATAATCATGTTTTTTTTTACTACACACGATTGCATAGCTAGCAATACATCAACCGTACAATCACACACTAATATGATGTTATAACAGCACCAAATTCCCTCCCCATATACTATATGTCAATTAGCTCCACCAGTTGGCTTTGCCCCAAATGGTATGGAAATATGTATATGAAACAGAGAAGATGATAAATACAATCCTTGCCTCAGGGAAGCCAACATGTTCCCAACAGGCTCTTTGATGCCCTCGGTGACATACTAGCTTATTGACCGCAAGTCTGACCTGCAAGGCGGCAATCCCCCCTCCCCCAGGTGTGGATACACTTTCCTAGTCAAGCCAAACTCAAAATTATTCTTAGCCGTGTCGCTTATATCTTGTTCATATTTTTATTTTTTTCGAGTTAAAGGAGAACTCGATAAATCATTGGGCTACACATCAGGGTAGCCCAACTCTTTTTCGGGCCACAACCCCTTCACCTCTAGAGGAATTGAAGGCATAGCATCCCCCAAATCCTTTCCCTTGAAAGATGAAGACGTGTAGTGTCGTGCCAGCTAGACTATAACCCCATCGACATGCTTTTTCACATAATAAACCATAGGTCTTACATATTCTTGCATTTGTGTGGTCCAAATTTTGGTTTTAGAGGAGTAAAACATATAAAAGAACTAGCGCTTGTGACAAGCGTATCTATTTTTCTCTTACAATGTAAGAAGCCCTTAAGTTCTATAGGATGGGGCGTTTAAGGAGAGGTGAGGGCGACCCTTCATTGTGTAGCCC
Source organism: Liquidambar formosana (assembly GCA_039720395.1). NCBI lineage: Eukaryota > Viridiplantae > Streptophyta > Magnoliopsida > Saxifragales > Altingiaceae > Liquidambar > Liquidambar formosana. The sequence goes on along the minus strand of CM077823.1, from coordinate 43,478,552 downwards.
AGAGAGGCTGTATGGACTAGGGCTCTTCAAAATGCCTATACATATACACACGTGTGAGCATATATCCAATTTTATTAGAGATCCACAAGTCACCGAGCAACTTTCTTAATTTCACTTAATTCAATTAACCTTACAAAGCCTTATTGAACCAAGTTACAGCAAGCATGCCTCCAAGGAAAACTATTTATAAAATGGAAAGTTGAAGCATTTCTAAGGTACAATTGGAATGACTTTCTCAAGCAAAAATCAAGTGATCAAGGAGAAAAAGTGAAGGTGACAGTGTGCCATTATATTTTATAAACAAACATCCCATTTGTAAAACATGTTTTCATAGACTCACACGTTTAACACGTGTTTGCATGTCCAGAAAAATAGGTCATTTGTCATTGCAAATACAAAACAGAGTGTCATATTGGCCAGACTCATCAAGCATATACATTTGATATCATGAAGATATGATAATGAACCACTTCGATTCCCCTTTAGGTGGAGTCCTCTGTCCCAAAATAGAGACAGCTATAAGACTACATTATAGTACTATAAATGTCAGCAACTTTGAAAGCTTCAATAAGCCCATAAATTATTAGGTGGATCAAATAAATGTTAATTTTTTTTGTTTCAAAAACATTATGAGAAGTGAGAAGAAACCTCCAATCTAACCTCTCGCCTCTACCCTAGAACATGCCCTAGTTCACTTCTTTTTTTCCTTTTTTTTTTTTTTTGGGTTACTTCAAATAACTAGTCAAGTTTTGAATCTTTATTTCACCATTTTAAGAAGGAAAGAACTTAAAACAATCAATCTCTATTGCATAATGGGAACACATGGAAAATACCTCTCTCTCTCTCTCTCTCTCTCTCTCTCTCTCTCCCAACATAAGATTCTACTGCAAGTTCACCTGCTCTTTGTCAGGTGACCAATGCTTTATTGTTTGATGTGGTGACATCTACCTGATGCAAACTCAGTTGTGATTCACATACTCACATGCAAGAAAGTGTCCGTGTTGGGTTGGGTTGGGTGTGGGGGAGGGGCACTCAGGAGCCTAACAAAACAATCTTAAACAAACCAAGCTTTTTAAAACACATTATTTTATATTTATTAGGTTCAATTCCCAAGTTGCAAGCTTCATGACACCAAGAATCCCAATGATAAATGGTCTTAAAACCCGTACAATAGTCGGTTAAAATTAAGAAGGAAAAAAATATTTAAATATTAGAATTTGTTAGTGGTTCATGGGGATATGGGGTACGGTAAAGTGGCCTAGTTGGACAAGTTTTATTTTTATTAGGATATGATCTTGTAATTAAAATATGTGTCTTATGCTTGCAGACATTAATTGCCAGTCTGAGAAGATGGAAACACATGACCATTCTAAAATTATTGCCTAGTTTCAAATGCAACACCCATGGTGGCAAGCAAGGAAGATGACAATGAATCAATGACCCACTAATTGTATTGGTTTCTTTGTTTTTTTTTTTTTTTGAGGGGAAGATTTAAGGGATATGTTATTGGCTTCTCCTTAACAGTTCTAAAAAAAATCTTTATGACGTGACATAAATATAAATCTCAATCTGTTTTCATGTCACATTATCAGAGATTCTTTTTAAAACAATTAAGAAAGGTCGAAAACCATTATCCGGATTTTAATGTATAACAAATTGTATAGTTGACCGATAAAATCTTTTAAGTGGCGTAACGCTATTATTATTGTTGTTACTCCAAATTCTTGTTGTCATAACTATACCGTCGTTATCACCATGAGAATAACATCTATGTGTTCACCATAAGTCCAAGGGTAGGTGGGCAACCATTGATGACAAAATAAATAAAGAATCCATGTGTCCCTTAATAAGATCATGGGGCCTTTGCAATTCAACTGGGGGAATTCACTCTTACTCGACCTATATATGCCTGCTTATTTATGAAACATACTCTCATGAAAGGCAAACTGTAGTGAGTATGAAGCTACTTTTATCATAAATTTGGATCCCCTTATACAAGGAAAATCAATTAAAGCTAGGAAGTGGGGGCACTCTGGTTAGTTTAGGCAAACCAGAAGTCCAAATCTCCTTTAATTTCCTGGCCCTGCCTAGTTGGCTAGTTACCTTCCTACCTCCGTTAACCTTTTAATAAAGAAAAAGATGCTTGATAGGTATACTTATCATTTATTATATGGGTAATAATAACTTTTCTTTATATATATATATATATATATATATATATTATGTAACGTGGCATGTAACGGGTTTGATATCGGTCCGGATCAAAGTCGTATATATATAAGTTTTTTCTTTTGTGAATCGTTCATGCGTAACGCCCATTATTACTGTCCATCACAAACCTAAACATCTCACAAGAGAATAATAATTAATTTGGCGTTTCATTTTTTTTTTTTTTTATAAAGTAATCCAAGAAGCTAAGACCTTTTCGATGCCTGAGAATAATAAATTTGACTAATAGTCAGTTTTCTCTTTTTTTTTTTTTTTTTTTTTTGCTTTGCTCAACCACCCATGAAATTGTCAGCGAAGTGTTAGGTGTATAATTAGTCAAATCAATCATATATCACCCTCCAACTAACCACCCTATTATCACCCAATTAACAGTAAACCAATTAGTTTATTGAAATCGTTAGTGTACGTGCCCTCGGTGGTTTTGGTTGTCCCAAGTGATGTACTAATACTCCCAAGAGGAAGATGGTATCAATTAGAGATCGATTATGAATTAACTGCATGGGATCGAGCTGTCTAATCTAAATTAGAGGACCCAAAGCATGTGTAGGTGGCCATGTTTTCACAAAACAGTTTTCAGAAATATGCTTTTAGAAAACGGTATGAAATCTTGAAAACATTTGAAACCAAAACCATCAGTTTAATATATCTTGAAATGAAACCAAAAACATATATCATTTTGATATCTTTTAAAATGGGTTATATTCGAAAACTTGGTTCTATACTCTGGAAAACTGTTTTCTGTTCTCGATGAATCAAAAAACATAAAACAACTAGAAAACATATTTTTTGCAACATGTTTATGAAAACCCTTCTTCCTTTTTTCTTTTTCCCCTTCTTTTTTTAAAATACTTCTTAAAAACAACTTATTTTCAAAGAACCAAAAAAAAATACTGTTCTATGTTTCAAGTTTTCTGTTTAGGAAACACATATAAAACCACTGAAAACAACATGTTTTCAATTTTATTTATTTATTTTTGTTTTTTTTTTTAACAATTTTTTGAAAATGCATTTCAGAGAATTGTTTTTTAATACTCCGTAGTAGAATCAAGCAATATGTATCCAACCAATATTTTTGTATTATTTTCATTTTTTTTTTTTTGCAATATTTTGAAAAATAAAAATTTGTTGTATGAAGTATGAACTCCTATTTTGCAATTAGTTAAAGAAAATAAAATAAGGGGAAAAAACCTAGAGATAACCCGAAGAACCTCAACACTCAATTAGGAAGCCTACTAGCTACTGATTTCTAGTGGCCCAGTTCGACCCTCCCTAGTCAGTTCATTATTTCAGAGATGTGCCCTTAATTACTAAAATTATTACGGCTCAAGAACATAGATAATAGATCCTTCTCCATGATCACAAGGAACGTTTAAAAAGCCATAATACAAAACCACGTAGTCAAATTACTGTGTAAAGCGTTATTCGAGTTATAATAAAATGCGTTAGGGCAAAAAGAAGGTGCTCACTCACATGCGTGCGCCTTGAACCATTAATAATAATACTTAGATTAAGTCAATCACACGCTTTTTAATCAGGTGTGGGATTATCATTTCGCGCATAATTAAAGAAATATCAAGTCACGTGTAATGCAAATGAAGAGAGGGATAACAACAAAAATCTTACCCCAAAAAAATAAAAATTGGGACTAGTACGTTTAGTGTGTTACCAATTTTTTTTTTAGCTAAGTAAACTATTTAGAGGCTAAGCACTTACCGAAAGTATAATGATCTCAAAACCAATCAAACTCATCTTCGATCAATTAGATATTTATATTTTATAGGTAAATGAAATCAGCCATGGTAGTATTAATGGTTTAAGGATAAGTCTCTATTTTAAGTTTTTAACAAAACTATTACCGTAATAACTATTTTGGCTCACTGGAAACATCTTGAAAAGTCTTATCCGCAGTCACCAGCCAAAAACGACTAATTTTTTTCTTTTGTTTTTTTTTTTAATGAACCAAAAAAGAAAAAAAAAAGACACCATTTATTATCTGCCACGTGTCGACATCCTATGGTTTGGGAAGCACCCGTCTTTAGCTCTGAGTAGACAGACCCAACGCAGCACCAACTAAGATTTACGCGCGATCCATTCGAGGCAGGCTTTTCGTGGAGAGCCGATTTTTGTTTTTATATCTGCGCGAGGAAAAAGGCTTATATGGAAACGTTGTCGTCGTTGCAGAGACGTTAGACGACAACCTCACACCACCGTCACCTCTGCCCTTTGTCTATCTACAACTATCATGAAGAAGAAGAAGAGAGACTCCCTCACCGGACTCCACCTCCGCACCGGCATTCTCTTCCGCCGCCGGCGCCATCACGACCTCGTCGTCCCGATTATCTCCGCCGTCGCTGGTTCTCTTCTCTTCCTCTTCGCCCTCCTCTCTCTCCTCGATTCTTCTCCAATCAACTCCGACCGTCTCCACCATGGCCCTGTACTCTCTCTTCTTCACGTCTTCTTATGCTCAGTTCTGGTTCTTCGATTGTTACGATTTTGACGCAGTCCTGTTTGTGTGCTATGTTGTATGCAGTTTGACAATGTAATCGAGGTTCCGCCGAATTCCGATCCGGTGGCTGTGTTTCGTGTTCCGGTTAGTCTTTTGTGATTTTGTTTTCGACTTGGTTGCTTTGTTTGGATCTTGTGCTTGTTTTCTTGTTTTTGATTTGAATTTGTGGTTTTGGAATTGTGCAGGCCAGTGGAGGGAGCTTAGCTCGTGATCTATGGAGTTCGAGATTATCGAAATTCTACTACGGTTGCAGTAACGCCACCAATAAGTTCGCCAGTTAGTCTCTGTTCTCTCATTTAAGCTCTCTCTCTCTCTCTCTATATATATATATGTGTGTGTGTGTGTGTGTGTGTGTGTGTATGTATGTATGTAGAAGGCTGTGTTACTTTACCTTTTGTTTGGTGTAGAAGCCATTTTTAAGCATTTTCCTATTCCCCCCTTCCAAACAACCAAACGAAGCCTTACGGTGATATAAACTGGGGCGAATTTAACCTTCAGCAGGATTGTGGTCAATGAGATTGAACTTCATTTTGTTAGTGTTGCTGTTTTGGGCATAAGGGAGTTAGTTTGACTCAGTTTTATGCCTTACTTATGGAATCAGTTTTTTTCAAATAGTCCTGTTTGGTTTTGACAATTTTTTTTCCCACTATTCTGGAATTATGCTTTGCGCTCGTGCAACTCATATACGGCTATTGATTTGACATGAACTGTATTGCATTTGTGGCAGAAGCTGGTGTGAATACGCATGCCAATCGATACTTGATGATTGCAACCAGTGGAGGCTTAAATCAACAAAGAACAGGGGTAACTTTTTTGGCTCATGTTATCAACTTAAGGACGGTTTTATTTAATTAAAAGTTTGATATGCTTAAAGACATAAGGGGTTATAGCAATGACATTCAGAATGTGCTTGATGTTAGTCTTATCTGTGTGAGACTGATCATATATCTTATATTTATTGAAGTGATTGTTTTATGCAATGAGATCCTGTTGTAGGCAAGAAGTAGGGGCTGCCAAGTTTTTGTTAATATGCCCCTTCCATTGCAATCTATTTTCGTGCAGTTTTTTGGTTTCAAATGTGGGTTTTATTTGTTTGCCCCTCCAATTACAGTTTGTGCCCTGTCACTTTCCCCTTAATATACACATACAAGGGAAAAAGGAAGAAGATCCTCATTTAGGAATAATTTTGTGGGTTTTTTGAAGCTGTAATGTTGGCCCTTGGTACTGTTTCTATGTTCTATTACTCTGTATATGAGTCAGATGTCAGCATTGCCATACTTAAATAGCATTTCAATTCGTTACTTGTTGCCATTGATCATGTGCTATTTTAAACCTTTCCCCCATTTTTAATGTGAGTGGAATTGTTGGTCTTTGAACTCACTCATATAATCACCAAACGCATGACTCTTGAATTATGCTGTTGACCATAAAGGGCATTATTGTTGTTGGTGTTATTGAGTCAGTTCCAAAATCTAATAGCTTATTATTTGAACATTGTGTGTTATAACAGATATGTTGATGAATTAGACTCTGACAATGAGTATATTGTACCCACCATGACCACAGATAACAGATGCTGTTGTTGCAGCCCATATTTTAAATGCCACTCTCATTGTTCCCAAGCTGGACCAGAAATCATTTTGGAAGGACTCCAGGTTTTTGTTGCAGTTTGCAGTCATATTTGATTTCTTTAAATTCAAATTACTTGCATCTTGTTCATTTATACGTGATGTGGTGTTTGGTGCAGCGACTTTGCTGAGATCTTTGATGTTGACTGGTTTATATCATCTCTTTCAAAAGATGTTAAAATCATTAAACAGCTCCCAACAAAGGGGGTTAAAAGTGTGACTCCATATACCATGCGCGTTCCAAGGAAGTGTACTCCAAGATGCTATCAAAATCGCGTCTTACCTGCTCTTATGAAAAGGCATGTAAGTGTTCAATTGCTTCAAGTTGCCTAATTCATTTTTGGCAATAAGTTCATTGGATGAGCTTCACCATGTTTTAGGTTTTGAGTTTTACTTATTGTTTGATGTTATGATTCTACAACCAGAAATGGAAGACAATGCTATATGATCACGTGTAAATCCTTGAAAAGAACTTTATTCCTTGGTTCTTCAATCATCACTGTGTTTTGTAGTGTAATATGTGGGTTGAATGCCAATATAATAGGCCAGGCTGTATGAATTATTGTTTCGGACTTCCCATTTTACAACAATATGCTGTTGTGGGTTATCTGTCAGGCTCATCTAGCCAATCAAAATCTGTATTTGTGGGTGAAAGTTCAACATAAGTTCTAGAAATTAACTGATAAGTTAAACCATGTGCAGTAAAATGCATTATTGCTAGCACACTAATGCACAATAAAATATGTGGAGCACAATCACATGTGTGGAGCTCTTTGGGTAGAGTTTGACATAACTTAGTAGATGATCAAAAGATGCTTACAGCAACTTACCTTCAGTGCTAAATTTTAAAATAAATTTTGACCCATAGAATTGGGTGCATTCAGGAAAACCTAAAGAATAGGAAAGTAGCCAACAGATGATTGCTAAAGGAACCTTGGTTATGATAGTTTGGAAAGGCAGGTGCATAAATATCTAGGCCTTAAGGGCCTGACCTAGTGATTGTTCTAGAAAGTTAAATAACTGCCCTTGGTTGAGCTAGTATTTATTTTTTAGGCTTTACAAAAGCTTATGATTCTATTTGTTCATTTGGTTATTAACACTTGCATGATATCCTTTTCATGGTGCAGGTTGTCCGGCTTACTAAATTTGATTACAGGCTTTCTAATAGGTTGGACACAGATTTACAAAAATTGAGATGTAGAGTTAACTACCATGCTTTGAAATTCACCGATTCTATCCGTGAAATGGGTGAAAAATTGGTCAAAAGGATGAGAATGAAAAGCAAGCATTTCATTGCCCTGCACTTAAGGTATAGTTTAATTTGTACTCAGCTATGCTGATGACCCCCCTCCCCACCTTTTTCTTTTCTGATTTCTCTTTTCCTTTATGCCCTGTGGTTGGTTGCTAACTTGCTATGATATTATGATGTTTGTCACCTCTTTGTCATAGTATTTTTATGCGTAGTGTGCACTATGTATTTCTTTGTGTATATGTCTTTACTGGTTTATACTCACACCAGCAAAAGAATAGTGAGACGTAGAATTGCATGTTTATCTGGCATTGTGTTTAAAGTTAAAATGGGATGGTAAATTCTAGTACAGGGCTAAGGAGCCAAAAAGGGCACTCAACCCTGGACATGGTCTTTCCCAAATCCTGCATTGGGTTTGCTACCTATCTTTCTGTCCCTCTCACTGTTCTCTGCCAAATCTAAGTCACAATAAACCTATTATAAGTCTAAATTAATTTTTATAGAAACAACCACCTTCCTCCATTAATCTAGTGCTAGGTTTACTAGAACTAGTGCATAATAATCCTAGCCTTGTACCATATGGCATTCATCAATTTCAAATGATCAAAACTTTAGTTCCATTTCTTTCTTATGTAAATTTTTGTTGCGAGTCGTATGCATTGTCTAAACATCATAGAATGAGTATGGATCTCTGCTACCAAAAAGGTCCTTGAGGTTGTAGAAACACTTGTTAATTTACAAGACATTAATCATGTACATGGGTGTGTTCAGGTGTACGTGTATAAAGGCCCTCAGAGCAGTATCTAGTGTGCATCTATACAGAGTGCATAACCTATGTTCATGAATTGCATAATATAATGAGAAAAGTTTCTTGATGCAGTTAGATGTTTCTTGTTAGGTTTGAATCGGATATGCTTGCATTCTCTGGATGCTATTATGGTGGAGGTGAAAAAGAACGGAGAGAACTAGGTGCAATACGGAAGAGATGGAAAACTTTACATGTAAGGCTCCACTACTATAAAAACATTATGCAACCTTGACAGCATATATAGCATGCTTGAGATTTCTAATTTGATATGACATGCAGACAAGCAACCCAGAGAAGGAACGAAGGCATGGAAAATGCCCACTCACTCCAGAGGAAGTTGGTCTTATGCTGAGATCATTGGGTTTTGGCAGTGATGTTCACATATATGTGGCATCTGGTGAAGTATATGGAGGTGAAGAGACATTGGCACCCCTCAAAGCACTCTTCCCAAATTTTTATTCGAAAGAGACTATAGCCAGCATGCAGGAGTTGGCACCATTTACGTCTTTTTCTTCTCGCATGGCTGCACTAGACTTCATTGTTTGTGATGAAAGTGATGTTTTCGTGACGAACAACAACGGTAACATGGCTAGAATGTTAGCTGGACGAAGGTATGCTACTGATCATTTTAAGGTGCATTTGGAAGTAATTGCAAGAAAGATCTCAACAAACTTGAAAAAATAAATTTTCAGTTGAAATTTTAATTAGTTTCTTCTTTGTTTTAGTTTATTTCAATGTATAATTTAGTTCCTACAAGAAGCAAGTATCACCTGCTTTTTGGAAAACGTATTATTGAAGTTGCTCCATAGATGGCCTTCAAATTTAAACAAGGACATCTGAAATGCACCACTAAAAAATACATCAACTGAACATAACACCCTTGTTGCTTTGAACTGGTGACTGATATTTGAAAATTTTTGTTCCTCGCAGGAGATTCTTTGGGCACAAACCGACAATCCGTCCCAATGCTAAAAAACTGTATCGGTTGTTCTTGAATAGAAATAACATTACGTGGGAAGAATTTGCCTCCAGGGTTCGAACTCATCAGATTGGCTTTATGGGAGAGCCAAACGAGGTGAGGCCAGGCAGGGGTGAGTTTCATGAAAATCCGTCATCCTGCATATGTGAAGATCCTGAGGCAAAGGGTGGGGGAGATTTAGGTACTCAAGGCCAGATTAGTGTTGGCCATAAAAATGGGAAGGAAAACAATACAAGAAAGGCTACTCCTGAAGTGACTGATGAGCAGTTAAACGAGGATGAGCCAGATTGGCTTGATTCGGATTACGTGGACAATGAAAACGGGTTTCGGGAAAAGGTGTTGCCAAATGAAACCGATACAGATTCTGTTGGTTCCATTAAATCCGAGCAACCAGAATTGGAAGAGATGTTTTCAGACTAATTGAATGAAATTGCATCCTCTTTGACAGGAGTTATAGGCTGTACCTAAACCATTTTCTTCATCAAATTCTTTGGGTCCTTTCGTTACCCCTTTGACAGCTTTCGATGGATAAGCACTTCGACTTTGCGACTCAAGTGGGCAGTAAGCACTTTGTATATAAAGAGCTTGGCAGTTGAGCTGTTCAGTTTCTCCAATTTTGTGAGCGGTGGCACATCGTGGGGCCATCAAGATGAGCTGCTCCATTTAGATTTTGGAGCTTCCTGTATATTAAAAGCCATTGGAATCTTAGCTGAAGACTGCATCCTTTACTTTTTCTTTCATGATTCTTGTCGTAAATCTTATTCAGAGATGGATATATGAGAGGACGTGGAGGGGCAAAGGTTTTTTTTCCTTTTTTTTTTTTTTTTTTTCTGTATGATAGAGACATCAATGTTACAGGTTTATTTGAATTAAAAATATTTGAAGTGATGCAATCCAGGTCTTTTTATTCCCCCTTCATTTTGTGGGTGGAGATGAATTATGATGAATTATAGGTGAAATCATTTGAATTTTTTGTTCTTTGGAGCACTTCATCCGTGGATAGGTGGAGTTCTTCCGGGGCATGGGGTAGGGTGGGATAGAATATTTGGTTACTAGGTCCAATGAACCAAGAGAAAAAGATGAAAAAAGTAATAACAATGAGAGAGAAAATACGTATCTTGGTTTTATAATATCCTAAAACACTTTAGTTACCCTTTCTTGTAGACTAAAGAAAACGTAGGAGCCTATCCATTGTAACAAGGAATAAAAAACAACAAAAAAAAAAAAACAGGAGAGAGAGAATCGAAGTAAAGAAAAAGGGTAGGGCTGAAGATCTCTCTTGTAGTATGCATTGAGTACCTTGCCTAGTTCTGAAGGAATTAAAGATACTGTCCAAATATAAGTTCCCAATTTTCATGTTTTTAAAATTCATCGCTTATAAGAAAAAAAAAAATCAATAAAAGAGAAAGTTATGGTATGTTTCGGGTTAAATTCAGAATTAAATAATTTAATAAATTTAATATCGTATTAATGACATAATCCATCATTTTGAATGATAAATTCAAAAAATGATGATTATCATCATAAAAAATAAAAAATAAAAATAATGATATTTTATGAAATTTTTAGAATTGATTTTACAATATCAATTATAGTAATAATTTTAATATTTAAAAAAAAATTATCAATGACCCCTATTTAAAATGTTTTAATTCATGGCTAATAAAAATGGAGTAAAATGGAAATGTAGACAATATTTTGATCCGATATTACCATGTGGCCACATTCTATCACGGTATGGGTCCCCAAGCGCAAGTTAGCCAGAAAGTATGACGTGGAGGACCTTCGTGATCCATTTCGGAGAACGACGTGGCACGATTGAGTTCGATAGTTCCTCCCTCTTCCTCTTCACTTCCTTCTCTCTCCGACTCTCTCCACAGAGAACACACCAAGCGAGAGAGAGAGAGAGTGAAATGGCAATGGCATCGAAGCTCCCAACGCAGCTAGCCACCCCTCGCAACCTCCATCACCACCACACCACCACCTCCACTCACCATATCTCCTCCCTGTCATGGCGGCGGACCATCTCACCCGACGGTCTCGTTTGTCCACCCTCATCTCTCTCTCCCGCCAATTCCTCTTCTACAGGTACTATTTATATGCAACCATTAGTAAGGTGTACTGCTCAGGTTACCGGTGCCGTTAATCTTGCTCCGGGGACGCCGATTAGGCCTACTAGTATACTAGTCGTCGGCGCTACTGGAACTCTGGGAAGGCAGATCGTGAGACGGGCATTAGATGAAGGGTATGACGTTAGGTGCCTTGTACGGCCCAGACCTGCTCCTGCTGACTTCCTTCGTGATTGGGGTGCAACGGTTGTCAATGTATGTTTTTGAATTTCAACATTTTTTGTGTTTTTTGAAGTAATTTGGGACTTAATTGTTCTGCTGAATATTCTAATTTTTTCATTGTTCTTTATTATTAGATTTTCTCATTACATTGTGACACTTTGTAACTTTCTGTCTGTTCCCCGTTAAAAAAATTTAACGAAATTAAATCATTTGAGCATCATGTGATACCATTCAACCAATTTAATGCATAAATTAGCAGTTTTGTATTTGGTTCAGACATAAAATTTGACGAAAATAGACCATGATTTTGATGAAAATAGGCATTAAATTTAATGAAAATAGACATGAAATTTGATGAAAATAGGCATTAAACTTAATAGTTTAGGGGTTATTTATTCAGTTTTCAAGTTCAAGGGGTTTTCTGAACTGACCTATAGTTCACGGGTTTCATGTTATTTTCCACCTTTTTTTAATGGTATTTTAGGAGATTATGTTTGCTGCCCTATTTTTGGACTATCACTCATGATTTCTTGATTTAGTTCTTGCATGCATATCATATTCTATATATTCATTACATGTGAAATTTGCCGCAGCATGTGGGCTGGCATTACAATTCCTTTTCTTGTTTTCTTTTTTTGGGTGAAAAGCATTACAATTCGAAGTGTTTCTAAATTTTATTTTACTGTGTTAGAGTTCAAGCAATGAATTTAAAATATTTTTTGTGCAGGCGGACCTAAGCAAACCAGAGACTATACCTGCAACATTGGTTGGCATTCATACAATTATTGACTGTGCCACTGGGCGTCCTGAAGAGCCCATAAAAACGGTAAGTATTGTATTGAAGTGTGCCTTGCACTTTTTGGAAGTCACCACCCGTTCAGCTGCCAAGCTCGAAAGGGTCTTTGGATAGGTCAGTAGGTTTTTTTCTGAGGATATTAGTGTGCTGCTCAAAGTTTTGTCGTTCTACTGATATCCAGTAGTGAAGATATATTTCATTCCTAACTCCCTCCCCTCTTAGGCAATTTTCCTGTATCGAAGTGTTGATAGTATCATTGATGATGGTGTAGGATAATATGCAACTGGCCTGGTATTCCAGGCAACCAATGATGAATTGTACAACGCAAAGTATCTTGGTTGTGGAATGTTGCATTTATAAAAACTGACTCAGAAAAGAAGTTCATTAAGTGATTGCCTTTTCAATTAATTGTCTCTATACATTAGGGTTTGTCAGTCCTCTAATATGACTTGCATCTTCCATTTAAAATGTCCTCAAAGATTTAAAAGATTATTATATGTTTCTTGGTGTGTTATGTTTACTATGTTTTACAAAACACGTGATCAAGGTAAAAAATACTTTATCACACTTGGAGGCCTTCCCCTACCCAAATAATCGAGACTTGGTGGCCTTATCTAATCTGTTTATTCTGTTTAGGTAGATTGGGAAGGTAAAGTTGCTCTTATACAATGTGCAAAAGCAATGGGAATCCAAAAGTATGTATTCTATTCCATCCACAACTGTGATAAGCATCCTGAAGTTCCGTTAATGGAGATCAAGTATTGCACTGAGAAGTTTCTGCAGGATTCAGGCCTAACTCACGTTATAATCCGGTTATGTGGTTTCATGCAGGTAAATGTCTACTTCTCTCAATCCAAATAGTAGAGTTGGATTTTTTTTTTTTAAATTTTTTTTTTATTATTTAAATATTAGAGGTTGTCTATCATTCTTGATCCAGATTGAAGTTTTGGAAAAGATCTTTTTTGGTTTTGCAACTAGAACAATTCGATCCAATTAAATGCAATAATTTCATATGTGTATACAGATAACCTTCACAGCATCTTGTGTTTTCCTTTCATTTTGTCTTTTGATGTTATTCTTCCGGTACTAAGTGTGAATTTGTGTTGCCAATTGTCCAGGGCCTAATCGGGCAGTATGCAGTACCCATACTAGAAGAGAAATCTGTATGGGGAACGGATGCCCCCACACGAATAGCTTACATGGACACCCAGGTCTTTTTTAAATAATTTTTCTTCCCCTCATTAGTTTCTTAAAGATAAATATATCATATCACAATCCTCAACAGTGTACAGTGTATCTAAAGAAGATTCCTGTCTATTCTAGGATATTGCTCGATTGACATTTATAGCTTTACGCAATGAGAAACTCAATGGGAAGCTTCTCACCTTTGCCGGGCCTCGTGCATGGACGACCCAAGAGGTAAAGAAGAATTTATTACCTCTGTTGAAGGCCAAGATTGTTTCCTTAACCTCTATAAATGCTTGCATTTTTTAGACTCTGACATCAATAATCTATCTTTCATTTTTAAAACGACTCTTAAAATTTTTCTGATACGGAGGGTACATATCGAAAGAATGAAACTCAGAAACTTATATCAGGTTGCAATTGGAGTGGCTGTTGTAAGATTCCAATTTTTCTTCTTTCTTGTTCCTTTTTCATAAGAAAGAAAAAAAGAAAAAAAGAAAAAAAAAACAAATTGTCTGCAGTCAAATAAAGTGTTAATACACAGTAATAGGGTTAATTTTCTCCACTTCTTCAGCAAGAGTAAATTGTCAGTTCCTTGGACGAAATTAAATTTATTTTATTTCTTAAAGTGCATTCTTGGTTTTAGGTGATAACATTGTGTGAGAGGCTCGCAGGGCAAGATGCAAATGTAACTACAGTTCCTGTTTCAGTCTTGAAATTCACTCGCCAGATGACTCGATTTTTTGAGTGGACAAATGACGTAGCTGATAGATTGGCATTTTCAGAGGTAATAATTTATTTTTCCACTTTTGCCCCTGGTAGTTATCTTCCATGACACAAGGTTGCGTTTTTCGTTCTCTCCTTAAGGTGCTTGAACAGATGCCAACATGATTGAAGTGATCAAATCTCAATACTTTCCTTTTCATGATTTTTCACCTATTAATTTCCCGTGTTTCAAATCATTACCTCCATATGGTTCTAATCGTGCACACATGATTTTTTTTTTTTCCCAGTTAGGGGTGGAGGTGTCTTTCTAGATGTGTTGTTTACTTGCCACGTCCAACTGAGGACTGTTAAACACCATGATTTTCCTTGCATTTCTAATCTTTTTCATTAATTCTTTAGGATGGGAATTTATTGTGAATTTATAAACATGTGATGTATAGGCTTCCTCTTGGACCAGCTTTCCCATTTGACTATGTAATTTGATGGACTGGAGGATGGAGATCTCATCTATTGCTTATTTTATCTTTATTATTATTATTATTATTATTATTATTTTGTTGGAAGGGTGGGGGGTATGGGGGTTTGCAATTTCAAGGGACTCGACTCCAATAGTGATGAGGTTGACTTTTTCTGTCATTGTCTGAAGAAATTATAGATAATGTGAGAAGTAAATTTATGTGACGAGGTTGACTTTCTCGAATGTGTTTTAATTTTGTGTGAGGAGGAGGAAATTTATAAGAAATAGAAAAGAATGGAAATGGTGTGTGTGTAGAAAGGCATAAGTATTCAGAGAGGAGTTACACTTGATAAGCTAACATAGCAGCTAACTCACTTACATTCTGTACCTCTACTCTTTTTCTATTTTGACTGCAAATAATATTTCTTTTCTTGATGCAACTCTTACATATTGAGGCCTAATATCTTGTTGGGGGTATTTCTAGGTTCTCACAAGTGATATTGTTTTCTCGGTTCCAATGAATGAGACGTATACACTTCTTGGCGTGGATGCAACAGACATAGTTACACTAGAAAAATATTTGCAGGATTACTTCACGAACATTTTGAAGAAATTGAAAGACTTAAAAGCACAATCAAAACAAGCCGACTTCTACATCTGAAGAAGGACCACTTTGTATTTGTACATGGAGCAATGTATGTATTGACAACTTCGATTCCTGTTAACACTTCTGTAGAGGTATGTCATTCAAATCCCCCGCTTCTCGTTTGTGGAAGTCACATACCCAAGGAAAAAAAAAAAATGGAGAGAGAAACAGAGACTTTGTTGGTTCCTTTTCGAGCTGATCAGAGAAGAAAATGTTGGGTTCTTGTGTTTTCTGCTTTTATGTATCGACATGCGAAGCTTTGTTGTGTATATGTTGTGCCAATAATAGCATCAAGAAAATACATTGCCATACACATTGAAGAGGCCACAAAAATTGTCGATTATCATGAGTTCTCCGTCATCATCATCGAAACGATGAGGCTAATTCTTATCCTACAGTAGGCTGATAATTGATATTTTAGCAGCATCCTAGAAGTGAAATCTATTTTCTATTTTTATTAGCTTGGGTTGAATTTTATAATTATCAAGTACATGTTTCTTACTTTCTTTACATAATGTTTCTCAAGTAAATAATTGCAGGTCCTGGGTTAAGTACTTCACCATTTCTCGCATTGGGCCCTGATATAAAATCCAGGCATTGGGTTAGCATGGGCCAGGCTTGAAATTGAATTTATGTTGAATTTTAAATTGGCCCGGCCCAAGGCTCAAACGTAAATTTGAATATTGGAAATTAGTCCATGCCCACAAGATCCTGCAAGCCGAATCCACTTAATAGAAGCACCTTTTCCTAGGCTTCCTACTATTTTCAATTTTGGGTTGTAAACAAACGATGCTTTTTCCAGCTTTGGGTTCACCCCATTTACGACATTGATGGGCTGAGAGGCTGGGCATAACTGGGTTGTATCATTGGGCCAACTAAAGTTCACAGTCAGCAAGCAATCAGTCCATCAAGAACCCAACAATATGGGATACAATCAAAGTATCAAACAAGCTTTTAAGAAGCCGAATGCATCATAGCCCGGCTCAGTTCGGGTTAGACCATGCCCTAACAATTACGGTCCGAATTCTTAAATCGATTTGAGGGGACTTCTATCGTATTGAAGATTCAGTACCATGCTGAAGTTTAAACTTGGGCAATAGCACCTAATGTCCAGTGTATGGTTTTATGTTTCCCTTTCAAAAGGGTTTCAAAGTCATAATGGTTTAAATGAAGCTGAGGAATGAGTTGAAATTGACAAAAGAAGGGCTTCCCACACAAGAAAGTGACTGAATATGATGAGAAGATGTTTAAAGGAAAGAAGAAAAACACAATGTGGACTCCTTTGTTTGAAGATTTTGAGGTCTGTATTAGGTCATTTACTCATTATTTGGCCCTACTTCTCTGTACCAATGATGGAAGCAAGGACTAACACAAAAGTGGCAATTTAGGTGGTGGGTTGTGGAATCTCTCCCCTCTACTCCTCTATTAGTGGTTAAAAGTTGGAAAGATAGTTACTAGGTGGGCCACCTCAAACAACAATTGAGCGTGGGGTTGGGTCCTTGTTTGATTGCCTCATTGATTCTTGAAATACTGAAAATGACAGAACGTTATAATTAGGGGGCCCCTATGGGTGTGTTAATGAGGTTTTTCTTAAATTCAAGTAGCATTGCAAGAATCCCAAAACACATGTTTTATCACCGGATGGAGGATCATATATATGCTGATTAAAGATAAGATGGATTCAGCCCAATAAATATGATAATGTGGTGACACGTGTCTTATCACCGGATGGAAGATCAGATATGCTGATTAAAGACAAGATGGATTCAGCCCAATAAATATGATAATGTGGTACATGGTTTGCAATTCATGTCCAAAATAAATAGAACATTGAAAAAATAATTTCATTTGACATGGAAGTAAGTCGTACCTATTTACTTACACGAATCTTTCAATATAAAAGCAAAAGACAAGCAATAAAAATGCAATAATTAGTGGTAATAATTTGAATATTTGAAGGAATAATTACTACTTTCTTTTACAAGGGCATGAAGAGGGACCGTTGTATTAGAGTCCAAAAAGAGGGAGGGGCCAACCCATCAATTCAGGGTACAAATCTATCAATCCTACAATTATCACACCAACTTTATAAAATTCCAAGTGGACAAGCCATCTATTGAAGAGCGTCTGCCTTACTAGAAGGAAGGGGGAAAGGAAAAAAATCAAAAACAAAAGACCGTTTTTGCAGTAATCTAGCTGGTTCTGTCTACTAATTACCATATTTTGTATTTTAAAAAAAAAAAAAAAAAAAAAAGGAGCTAGAATAAAGATGCCCTTATGGGTGTATTGACAATATCTCCCTTATTTAAGAGAATATCTCAATAAATTTAAGAACTGTTTTCTACCATATATTCAACAATGTTTAACCAATTTTAAATAAACTTGGACTGGCAAATGCGAGCCCATTTGTTTTTATGACATTGATTTAATTTATACTATTTTTAAAGACTTCTTGCAATAAATATAATGATATAATACATGTGTAAAATTTTATGTTCGAAATAAATTTTTTGAAAAATAAATAAATAAATTAAGAGAACTCATAGGAAGAGACGAAAAGTGACATGGTCATAGAGACATACGACAGGGAAGTGAATTTGGTGCATTTAGTCACTTTAAATGCACCGTGAAATTACTGTACGATGAGCGACACATGGAGAGAGAGATGAGATTGCAGACAATCATTTCATGCTCAACCAATCTCAGCTCTTGAATTTCAACTCTCTCTACATGTCGATCATTACACAGTAATTTTATGATGCATTTAAAATAACTAAATACACTAAATCTAAATCCCATAGGCGGACCCAAAAACGAAAACAAAGGGAACCCTAGGGATGTTGTGACACTTGTTAAAGCCATTTGTAAAACCCATCAAAGCATATATCCGTTGATAAATCAATCAATTTGAAAGGTACATTCCAGTCCTGAAGGTGTATCCTGCCACTGGATTTTAACCCTTCTTCTCATGATTTACTATAAGATATTACTGATATTCTTATGCTCCCTTATCTCTCCTGTTTTTTTCTTTTTCTTTTTTTTCTTTTTAATTTATAAAAGAAATTAATTATTAGTACTTTTTCCCCTGTTTTTCTTTGTCTTTCCTTTTACATTTTTTTTTTTTTTTTTCGAGAAAAAAAAATTTGGTTTTTACTTTTTACCCAGGCGACGACCGATGTGCCAGTCAAAAACACTAGACCTAGAAAGAAAAACATTGGGCCAAAGACCTTTTTGGTCCTGGTTCGTGCAATGTCAATTATACGCGCCAATGCAAGGAAATTATTTTTGTCCTCTTTCCATATAATTTCAATTGGCAGAGCAAGTGCAAACCTATAACTGCAATTATTAACCCATCACATTTTTTTTTCCCATGGTTGATCCCAAGAGGTGGGCCAACATGTTCCATAGGAAAAAAAATTTCTTATAAAACAGCTATTTCAGAAGCTTTATACAAAAATTTGGCTTATAACATCGCTTGTTGGCCTAACGGCACTTCTCTTTTTCAAAAGAAAAAGCTCTTTTTTTCAATAGTAATAAAATGAAGTTAAATATATTTGCTATTTTAATAAAAAAATTAGAGATACAGATACAAAATGTTTTTTCAGCTGTCTTTGTCTGATTGAAGTAATAGAGGAATGGAGTAGGGTTAGGAGGCATGTGATATGTGTAATGTCAATTTTACTCACCAATGCAAGGAAGTATTTTTGTCCTTATTGTCTATAATTTCAATTGGCCTAGGAAGAAGGTAAAAATCTGTAACTTCAATTGTTAGGTCATTACATATCCAAGGGGTAACGGCAACATCATTTAAGTTTCGTAATGTCCCAATTAAAATTTATTGTCAATCTTTAATGCTATGTTTTTCCAAAACTTTAAACGAGTAGAATTGAGATTAGTAACCCTTTCTTTTTTTTCTTTTTTTTTTTTTGATATAATTAAGCAAGATGAGTTATATTAATATAGATGAGTCATTCCCGTTAACAACCTCTTCAACAACAATTGAAAGGGGGAGATCAGCAATGGGAATGTCTCCAAAACAATTACAAGAAGTAGCCTATTGGGGAAGTTCATGGACAGCACAGACTTACATGTCCCTATAAATTAATGAGTTCAAAAAATAAAGTTCGAGATTAAATTGACTATCTTATTAGTGAGTTCAAACGAACTTTTATCAAGCTACTCACAAGCCATACGTATTCGAATAATTTTGCTATTTAAAATATTAATTACTTTATCAAACCAACTAATACTCTACTTGATTTTGGCTCGTGAAGTTAATGAACTCAAAAGATAAAATCTTAATTTCACTCGTTTATCTTATGAATGAGTTTAAATGGGATTTCTATCGAGTCATGTAGGTTCAACCAAAGTCAACCTATTTAGTTTATAATTTGAAGCTCACCTCTTTTACATGCGCCATGGAGTAATCCAAAACAATATGATAAATTATTTAGATATTAAATTATATAATAATTATTAATAATATCTTATAATTAAGAAACGGGTCGAGTTTGGTTGGATCCACGGCAGATATCATTACTAGGAGATTTCACAAAATTCGTCATTCTCAATTGGAGTGAAGCAAACGACAAATAAAGAAGAGTTGTCCCTTTCTTTTGTCTGTCTCTTATCCTTTATTTAGAAGTTTTGGGCGAATACATAGCATGGATTTCATCTTCTCTTCTTTTTCAATGTCTGTTCTTGCATGTCTAGCTTCTGACAGACCCATAAATCTCAAGAATGATTCGTTTAGGAAAACTCTTACCTCATTTATCAATACAATTTTGCTACATTTACTAAATTTTTATACCAAATTCATAATTACAATTACTTTTTAAGTTCAAAAGAAAAAGAGTTTAAATTAACTTGTCATTGCCATGTCGATTGATAAAAAATGGGATGAATTGTGCTCTTTACTTTTTGGTTCTACAAATATTTTTCACTTTACGATAACATAAATAAACTGTCAAGCATAGATGATGTTTGATACATTTTCTTTATTCTCTAAAACAAATTAGCCCTTATAAAATGCTACAAAAATTAAAATAGGTTCACTTAAGTGTATGTCAAATACAATGGAATGATTTTATTTTCATATGGGACATCGAATTGTGTCATAGGTTTCTTGGATCATTAAAGATGTCACCATTTACCTACTCTAGATTGTAAAGCCTTATCGGAGTGGTACTAAAGGCTTGGATTCTAAACTACTTTCTTGCTATCCCATCAATAACAGGTTTATCTTGCATTTAAATTTTTTGGATAAAATAAATTTGAGTCTTGTGTAATGTCAATCAGTGTTGTGCCTTTGATTACTCCAATATTTTTTAGAAAAACGAACACTTATTCATAAAAAGTATAAAACTTACATATTGAACAGGTGTGCGTGTCCAAAGAAATGGGTGAGTAAAAAAAAAATGTGCCCTAAAATTGTTGAGAGACATATTTTTCACATTAAAAAAAAAAAAAAAAAAAGATGTGCCATGTTAGTAAACAAGAACCAAATTGCTAACAATTATCATCAACTCCACATAGCATATAGAACAAACTTAAGATGTAACCCATTCTTAAATAGCTCAGTTGGTAAGAGCAAACTTATAATCGTGTAGATAGGCGCACAATTTCGGATTTGATTTCTCGTTAAGACAACTCAAGATTTAAATGAGAGATCGTGGCAATGGGTTAGTACGTTAGGTTTTATAGATGAGTCCAAAAAACCCTGTTATGGGATTATTCCATCGTTTAAAAAAAAAAAGAAAAAAAGAAAAAAAAAAAGACACCTGAGATGTAAATTAACGTGACCCAATAACTATATATTAATTTAATGTCACGAGGTTTGATAAGATCTAATCCTAGGGAGTCTGTCTAGAGTTTTGCATGTGTCCCCATAATTTTGTATTTTCTCATTCTCATGCATTGTACCATGTAGGCATGCAAGTGGGTATCATTGGAATACGTACTAAAGTTGGAAAAACCGACTGTGTCACAACATGATCTTCTTGAACAAGTACTACTCGATCTTTATGTGATTTAATAGTGGGTCCAACAATGCACATTTTGGCTTACAGTGGGACCCCAATATGGTGCACTACCAGCATGGAAATCATCGTCCTGGCCTTGATATTGTCCTTGCAAAAAAAAAAAAAAAAAAAAAAAAAAAAAAAAAAAAAAAAAAAACTCTAAATTATTTGGATACTAATGTGCCCTACTTTCCCATATTCCTAAGAAAACTATGATTAAAATTCTCACTGTTTGTTCAGTGGAAAGTAAAGAAGATCCTTATCAGGGATTCTGTGCAAAGTCCTCAATACTTTAGGCTTTTAAATTAAGATTGAAAGGACTGTAGGGATATTCTCATTGATCCCTTCATTTGACCATAATTATACATTCCTTCCATTCTTAAACCTATTTTAGAAATAAACTCCACTTAGGACTGACCTTTTTCTTCTTCTTCCTTTTTCCCCCTCCAAATCCCTGGTGAACATTAGATGTTTGTAGGATTAAATTTTGAACCCTAAACCTTCTCCTTATAAAAAGAAAATATATATACCACGTGTGCTATAAGGCCAATAACTTAATCAAACAAGAGCTGGTTGCCACTAAAAGTTTCAAATCTGAATCAGATCAGTGGCTTGAATATGTACATTGACTGTTCCTAGACATTTAGTAATATGTCCGGAAGTTGTATTTTTGTGGGGGAGGCTAGTACTTGAGCTTTAAACTTGCTGTTCAAATTAAGTGTAGATCACATGGCATCACAATTCACCTTTTGACCCTGCTAGGTAATTAACTTGCTTATCAAAAAAAAAAAGGGGGGGGGGGGGGGGGGGGGGAAATTACCAACGCAATAGTTTATAGTAAAGTCAGTAGTCAATTTGTTATAAGTCAATAGTTAGAGGAATTACTGTGAAAGAGTCCATGCATTGGTAATTTCTCAAAAAAAAAAAAAGGTAATTAACTCTCTTTAGGGATTATCTTATTTTAAAATCAAAGTTGGAATATGAGGCACAAGAGTTGTCTGTTTGTTTGGCTCCATTGTAAACATCAAAACTAGGGTTAATTGTTTGATTGTCCCATAAAATTTGATCTGTCTCATAATGTTTTGCATATGTTTTTTAATGAAAAAAACGATAATTGTGAAGGGGGCAATACTGAAAGAGTAGTGGCAGTCATTCTTGAAACCAAAAAAGGATCATCTCATTAGCCCTATAAAGCTAAGTATGCCGAGTGTTCCACTATATTTTGATGACTTCATTTAAGATGATGAATTTATATATAGCTTGAAGCTATATAAAATATAAAAGGGGTCATTCAAATTTCCCAAGACTACCAAACTGCGAAAAAAATGAAAATTAATGTTCTAAGGAAAACTAACGTGTCCAATTGCCCAACCTAAGGGCTTATTTGGGACTTCAAAAACTAAATCAGATTAGATCCTATCCACAATTGTTATTTGGTTTTTAAATAAATTAATTCACAATTGGTTTGAAAAAAAAAAATTATGTTTATGTCTTATTTTCATAACGAATTTGAATTGTTTAGTTAAAAAAAACCTTATCAAACAGTGTGAAATGAAAATTAATTAGATTTATCTTTAATTAATCAAATTTTTAAATTTGCCAAACAATCTCTAAAATGTAATTTTAAACTTGTTCATAGCCGGCCCTTTGCTTGCGACATTCACCATAGTGTGCGCGACCATTTGGGTACCTAGACTTATAGGCGTTTTGTCAATGATGATGATTCAAGTTGGCGTGCGGATTTTTTTTCAAAGTCATATCCGTAAGATTACCAATTCTTTCTCACCCTGCGACTAATCTACATTGCGTAATCATTGCGAATCTTTCAAATTAAAGTCAATTCTCTCAACAGAAAAAGCATACAAATTTTCTTACCCTCGTGCATTGAAATTAGCCTTTAGTCCACCATGAATTCAAGGCAGCTGAGCAGACCCAGCTTGTAAAGCCTCACTTTGTCGTGTAAAATCGGTTGGTAATCATAGTTGTTACTAATTTCATCTGCCAGACCAAAAAAAAAAAAAAAGAAGACCCATGAAGTGGCCGGGAAAAACCTGACATTCTTCCCTACAAGTTGTGATGGGCAGTTTGCTCCTCCCCACCGCTTGACTATGAGGGAGTTCAGAGGGTTCAGAGAAAGTGAAAGTGATTGTTTAAGGGACTCTCATATCTGAGTAGACCACTTTTGATCAACATGGCATGGAGCTTTTACTTAAAAGAAGTTATCAAATTGGATGTTAGCCTACTTTGTCACGTGGATACAACCCAGATGGAGGACCCATAAAAAGTGTACTGCCAATGTCCCAGAGAGCTAGATAAAATTAATTAATTAAACAGTTCATGGTCAGCCCACTGAATGCTTCTGTCTCATGGTGGGGTTTATTTATATCGATTGAGAAACAATTGATAGAGGGAATCAGGTGTATATATGGAAACAAGTCAAAAAGAAGCAGAGCAAGGAAAGAAATTCATGAAGGAATCCGGTGTCTGTTCGACTAATTAGACAGTACACCCCCGGCCACTGTAAAATTGAGGAGTCTAAAAAAGAGTAAATTTTTTTCACTGGAAATAAGCCAAAACAAAAGCAAACAAAAAAAGGTTCACGATTTGGCTCTGCAAACAATTAAAAATTGATCTATAGACAGAGTAAGATGTTGATCTTCCATGACTTTATACCCAAGATTACAGTACTAGAAGAGGAGAAGGAGAGAGAAGAAGGGAAGAAGGCTAGGAAAAAAACAAAAGATTGATGAGGCCATGTGCCAGCATTAACAGGTACATGCACGTTAGTTAGTGGATGAGCCATGCCAACTCCATATAAGACGACACGTTGATGAATGTACCAACATATAGAATTCCATTTCGTAACTTTGGGTCTCTCTCATAGTCACTTGTACGGGCCAATGGTTCGCCTCATGCCACATGGTTCTATTCTTTGCTGGGGCCTTTTCAAGCAGAAAGTAAAATATTTTCTGAAATAGAAAACCAAACGGAGTAGTAAAAAGTAACAATATTAAAGCCTGACTGTGAATAATTCTAACTCTTAGAATTAGAAATACGAAAATGAAACTCTTAAAAAATTGGCAAAATTACACTTCTAATAATTTAAAGGAAAGAATTTTGTCAAAAAACGAAGATCTCAACATTTCCAATCTAACACTCCAATTTTTGATAATTCTCGATTGGGGCTCTCATGGAATGTTTACCAGTGCCGATTGGACTTTCCAGTTATGACATTAATCCAATCGGATCCCTTAAGTATTCAACCACTTGTCCTACATTCGCCCATATTTGCGTTTAAGATTTTGATAAATTAATCCTAACTATTAACAGCAGTATAAGATGTGATGGATCAATAAAATTCGTCCAAGATAAACTCTACCCTTGTAGTCAATTATGTAATGACTGATGCAAACAACATAAAGTGTTCCTCCCACTCAAGTTGGCTTTGCCTGGACCACCCCCCCCCCCCCCCCCAACCCTCAAAAAAAAAAAAAAAAAAAAAACTCTCTCTCTCTCTCACTCTCTCTCTCAAGTGGGTTACAAGGGTGAGTGAGTTCCATGTACTGTGCGACATCAAAGTTGTACCACTAATAATTTTAATTCACTGATTATGACTTCTCCATTTATTGAGCAATGTACTCTTTCTTCAATTCTCTCTCTCTGTTGGGTTGTAGTTTAGCTCCAACAGCAGCATGCAGTACTTCTTTTTAACAAAAAGGACAAAGAGCAAAAAGCCAACCAAATGCTTGACCCTACAGATTTCACCACTTTTAAGAGGCACCACGCAACATGTCAATGGTAGGTTCAAAATACTTTCACATCAGTCGTCATCCTTTATGCAAGAGTCATGTTTTCACGACATTTGTAATTATTTTTTGTAACGACAGATGCCTACATACATCATTGATGCAAAAACAATGACATTCAAACTAGCATGTAAAGCATTTTCATTTCTTCAAACCAAACCTTCCCATTTGAGACAATGAGGCAAGAGAAGCAAGTAAATCATAAATATTTTAGTCGGTGAGACTAATTGAGAGAGAGGGAGAAAAGAACAGTAGAAGGAATTAATGAAATCAATCCTAAGGTTTGGTGAAACATAACTCAAAGTAAAATCTTTTGTTTATGTGGAAACAGAGGACCACATTTAGTGCCCGACAATAATGTCAGCTCTATCTCCCCACAACCCCCCTCCCCCCTCTCTGTTTTTTTCTCATTTTATTTTTTTTCTTGAAAAATGATGCCTTCATGTATTGCCAGAAAAGGGTGGATGGTGGGCAGAAGATGGAGAACAACATGAGAGAGGAACGAAGCAAGAATTGCAAATATTAATTAATATTCGAAACGGCAATGTCATATAGGAGTCAGTTCACGTGGTCAGATCCTGATTGGGGACGAAGACCAACCGTTGGGGATGTCGTATCCTTTACAAAAAGTGTTGGAGATCTCCCCGCTCCTACTCCTTTGCACTCATCTAACTAGGATGAAATGAATCTCAGATTTCGTCTCGAGAGAGTTAGTAAAATAATTAGAAAATATAATATATTAATAATAAAAAAATTGCACTATATGTCTATATTATCATCAAGTATATTTGAACTCACATTTAACTCTTAGGTCTAATAGCATGTCCCATTGCAATGGAAATATGAAATTTGCAAAGGTTTTGATTTTAACTCCATGCGGATACGTGTGTACACACGTTTTTTGGTGTATGGTGGTCATGCATGAGTTACCACTAAACCAAGATGATTACGATTCTCAATAAATATATATTATGGTAGACAATTTTCTCTTTGGAGCCGGTGTGAGTTAGAAGTGTTACAAGTGGAGTTGTTGAGGGGTCGTTTGGCACTGCTTCTATTTCAAAAATTCAAAAGACGAAAGATTTTGTTTTTACCCTGTTTCCAAAATTTAATTACTTATTTTTTAGGTAAACAAATGCAGGTAAATTTATTTTCCAATCATTGTTTTCGCTACACTCCAAATCACAACGTATAGCTAGGTATTGCTGGGCAATTGAAAGCAAATTTTGAAAGTAATGCTTATTTTGTCATTTTTCTATCTTGGTAGGAAATAAAAAGCCAATGTGGAGTGAACATCAAAGGCCCAACTTTTTAAGTAATAATTCATCTTTTAGAGTATCACAAATTCTTTAGAGCATAGGTAACATCAGTGCCTTATACCTTGCATCATTTAACAATTAAGATAAATCTTATTGGCCGATATACTTATTGAGGTTAATTATATATAATTAACTTTATTATCATATAACAACACAACAAAGGATCAGATATCCATCAACTCAATTCTTTTTCATTACCCAAAAGTACTCACATATTGCAGAACAAGGCCTCTCAGTCATACACCAAACCAACCATTGATAGGTGTGGTTTCCCTTTCACCACCAAGTAATTACGTATGATGCAAGTTAAAAGCATGTCTAATAAAAAGCAACTGAACGTTGTCCAAAACAAAAACAAAAAACAAAAAAAGTGGAAAAAGAGGAGTCATGGCATTTAATTCTTGGTGGTACTCTACCATTTACTATATGCTTTTTTTTTTTTTTTAGGTTTAATAATTACAATATGCTTTTTGAACCCTAGTTCTTTGTACCACCCTCTCTTTATGGTGGGGAGGGTGGGACCAAAGAAATTGAATGCCCAAAGATCAGAAGGTGTAAGCTTGGGATTCACCTTAGAGGTAACAAAAGGAAAAGCCTAAGCCTAAGCCTAAGCCTAAGCCTAAGCCTAGTGGCGACTTCTTTACCAAGTCATTGTGGGAACATTACGATATACTCCGAATCATTTGTGCCCCAAAGAGGCAACCCCACACGGAAGCCTCTTCCCACATGGGTTCTCCTTAGCGTCGACGTAAAATGTAGCAGTACAACATTGTGGGACCTGTCACTTTCGACCGTTGAAAAAAAAATATGAAAAGACAAAAATACAAGTCAATTGTATAGATTTGATTCATTCCATCATTATTTACATTTGATATATTAGGTGAGACCCATTAGATACATGTGTGATTCGATTATGTTGACGCGGTTAAACCCTAAAACAAGGTAATCGAGGATAATGACACCCTAGTCAACAATCCGTTTGACCTAAAATAGAGGGATGTATGAGATAAATGTTTTAATTTCTTCATGCTAACATGGTGAGCCTCTAATATAAAGCGAAGATAATTGAGAGTTTATGGGATTGAGTTAAACCAAAATGTTGGAGGATGATGACCATTCAACAAAATGTTCAAAAAATTATTTTGCACAAAAAAAGATCATTGAAAGTTAATTACCCTTTTTTTTTTTTAATTAGCAAAGATAATATTGTTAAAACTGAAAAGAAAGAGTACACTGTACCCAAGAGAGAACCACCCCTAAAAAAAAAAAAAAATTGCAAAAAAACAACCCAACAAAAAACCTCACCAAAAACAGAGCAAATCACCCACTGCTGAGAAAATACATCGAAAGTTAGTGAATTAGTGGGTATTGTGTGGTTATGATGGGTAGACAACGTGAGTTTTATTTTACTTAATAAAACAATAAATATATAAATAATACAAAACAAATTTATGACTATTACAACCACACTATATTTCTAGATCATGTGCTTTGAACTTAAGCTACTTTAAATTAAACCATTGCTACTATATATATATATATATATATAATTTTATTTTATTGCTACTGTATTGAGGATACGGCAAATAGAAAATGCCTAAACCGAAAGTAGATCTGTTGTTTTCTTGTATTAGGTCTCTTTTCCATCTGATTGAAAAAGAGGGTACAACGTGTGAGATTGAAGGTGTAAAAAGTGATGAAAGCGCTCACATATTTTCTCACCTTCATTATAACAACTGAAACCATTTCTTGTGCGCGCAGTAAAGCAAAAAAGGCAATACTGGTAGAAAAACTTGTGCCAAGTATTCGCTACCCAGCAGTCCCATTTTTGGTTTTCTCTCTGTGAAATTAAAGAGGAGATAGCAAAAGAAGAAATGGTTTGAATTTTGATCCAAGTGGATGAACCACCACATAAAGGGAGCGGATTCAGTGCTCAGCTTAAAAAGCTCAGCACGGTGTCAAGTTAATCCCAACCATCCATCTTAATTTTGGACGGTTGAGATTGAAAGATGAAAAAATTACCAAAATGTCTTTATAAGGATAACTTTTTCATCTTTCAATCTCAATCGTTCAAAACCGAGATGGACTATCAAAATCACTTTGGCACTGTGCTGAGCTTTTTTAAGCTCAACATTGAATCCGAGTCTCCATATAAATCTCTAGTTCTAGCTTCTTGTAATGAAATTACTATCGTGTTTTAGAAAAGCCCTTTATGTTCACCCACTCTTGAATAGAAGTAGATCTGTCATGCATATGACTTTGGATAAGTAACGTGGAGCCAATTGCTAAAAATAATAATTTTGCACTATACTTTCCATATATTAGACGGCAAAGCATTTGCCATTGTTTCCTAGCCTCTTTTTTCCATTTGATTGATATAGACATAAAGTTCGTGTAACGTTTTTCTTGCTTACTTTCAATTTTCTTCATAATTATCCTTTTATATATAGGACTGAAATTTCCCAATTTTTTCCTTCATGTTTCCTCGTACTGATCATTCGAGAATATACTGCGCGCCAATGGGATTACCTCTTGGACCATTATATAAAGTTTCATCAATCATAAAGTAGGTGAAAAAAAAAAAAAAAAAAACAAAGGATAACCAATCAAATATAGGTTATTTTTTTGAAAAAAAATAAAATGAACGAAAAGTATAATAACCATTGGAAGGGGATCCCTCCCTCGTTCTGGAACCCATCCGTGATGGGGAAGCTCAGCCTCTCCAATTGATTGATTCCTTTATTCATGACGCTAGACCTTTGTTGTGTTTGTTTAATATGTCAGTAATTAGATATGTTTCTCGTAGTGCTGATGTTACAGCTCATGAGTTTTTTTAATGAGTAACTCGTTATAATAGATTTGATTCAATACCAATCTCTAACTTATCTCCCTTTGTTTTGTTTGAGAAAATTGAGATTGGGAATGACCCTGGTTCTTTCTTTTAATATATTTTCATTTGATTATTAAAAAAAAAAAAAAAAACCATTGACTAGATTCATATATATAAATTATTATTATTATTATCATTATTATATTTAAAAAGCATTGATTGGATCGCACTTGTGCGCATACGTTGTTTGCACGAGTGTGTGAAACACGTACTTGTGCCGTGCCACGCATACTCATTGCTCGAACAGTCAATGTCCTCAAATTTCTACGCTTTGGCCCCTCTGTGCACCCAAAAAATGAAAAGAAATTGTTAATTTTGACTTGCTCAATTGGTGGATATCAAGATTCCCTAGTTTGGAATTTATTATAACTAAATATCCAAATAAAATAAAATAAACGAAAGGCATAATAACTATTGGAAGGGGTTGCCTCCCTTGTTTTGGAATCGATCTGTGATGGAGAAGCTCAGCCTCGCTGGTTGATTGATTCCCTTATTCATGACGTTAGAGTTTTGTTGTGTTTGTTTAATATGTCAGTAGTTTGATATGTTCCTCGTAATGTTAATGTTGCAGTTCATGAGTTTTTCCAATGGACAGCTCGTTGTAATAGATTTGATTCAATACTAATTTTTGATTTACCTTCCTTTGTTTTATTTGAAAAAATTGAGATTGGGAATGACTCTAATTTTTTCCTTTAATATATTATCATTTGATTAAAAAAAAAAAAAAAAAACCCATTGGCTGGATCCATATATATAAATTATTATTATTATTATTATTATTATTATATTTAAAAAGCATTGATTGGATCGCACTTGGATGATAAATGTAGAAAAAAGTTCCAGTTTAATTGGCGTCTTGTGTGCGCATGCGATTGTATGCATGAGTGTGTGAAACACGTACTTGTGCCGTGGCACGCATGCTCAAACAGTCAAACTCCTCAAATTTCTACGCTTTGGCCCCTCTGTGTACCCCAAAAATGAAAAGAAATTGTTTACTTTGACGTGCCCAATTGGTCGATAGATGGATTTCCTAGAATGGAATTTATTATAACTAAATATTCAAATTACTCAATAGGATCAATCACCCCCATAAAATTATATAATAAAACATATAGGTATTAGGCAAACGCGACCTAAATCCTTTCCAATTAACACAAATCGATCATTCATAAAACGTCGATGATAATTTAATTAGAAAAGGTGTCATTCATTTACAGGTAATCGCACCGAAATAAATGCCACGTATTATCTCATTAACATTTTCATTTTTTTATTTTACTTAAAAAAATGATTTTTATTTTATTTTTATATATAAATAATGACAAACACTTTGGACCTTAATGATGTATTAGAATGGGGCAGGTACGTGTAACATTCCGATTATGGGACAAAACGTGCATGAACAGTTGAGGTCAATCTCAATACTTTACAATACCTCTAGACGGCCTAATCCCCCACGTGCGCTCGTGGGTAGGAATTTGAATATTCCAAATCAAAAGACCTTTGAGAAGAAAATGGGCATTAGAATAGTTTTTCTCTGAGCTTCTTTTGTTACAGGTCTTTCTCACTTTCCCCTAATGTTGCTTAGGAAAATAAATAATGTTACCAATCATGTCATGCCTTCGCCATTGGCCGTCCTTTTCTTTATTTTTTTTTGGTAGTGGTGGAGATATAATTGTTTTCCTTTTTATAAGGGAAAAGATATTAATGACATGTGATGCGGTTTCATTTTTAATTGGTCAATAAATAGGTTTCAAAATTTATCCAAATTATAAGGCTGTCATTTTTAATTACAAAATTGTCCAAATGAGACCATAAAATATCTTTGAGATTAAAAAAACATTGGGGGTTATTGCATTATATTAACAATGTCAAAATTTAGATATATTTTGATGCGTTTTATTTATTTAAGAAATCACATTTATCGGTTTTCAAATCTGTATAAATGGTTTTTTTATAAATTTAAATTTGCGATCAATTGGTTTACCTAACAAATAAGGCAAATATTATAAAACTATCGCACCATCTACCAATTAAAAAATAATAATAAAAAAATAGGGGTTCATGTACTATGGGACAAAGTGTAGGATTGGTACTTTAAAAATAAATAAATAAATGAAAAAAAAATAAAAATGGAGGGGTGCGGGAAGTCATACCTAGGCATCCTAGAGGTGAGAAAAGTGGTTCACAAATAATCATGCCTTCAAATTGTCTTTCTCATAACTCTACGCCATAAGTCCTCGTCAAAATACGAAGAAATCACTTCTCTTGGTTCATTTGTCTGACTTGTAACCAAAAGGGCCGTTAAGGAATTAAGGGCTGTCTTAAGGTTGTTGGCTGTCCGACACTGTTTCACCAGATAGGTGGGGTTATCTTACGTCACTACCAATTTTTCTTTTTCTTTTTTTTCTTTGGCATATTGCGTGACCCCTACCCTAGGGTGGTAGGTGGACCCCTAACCCACCATAAGCGCGTCGCCAATCTAGTCTCTCCCACGCCATAGATTAGTGTTTTAATTAAATCGAGCAATAACGGTTGTCTTGATCTGTCGGTAATTTGCAATTTTTAGGGTTTCACCAATAAAGTGTTTTAATTTGACTTATACCTCAATAAAGTGAAAGTTTTCTAACTTATACGTAGGTGAGAGTGACTTTACTCACGCAGTTGAAGAATTGGTTAGATTTAGGGCTGCAAAAGAGTAGAGCCGAGCCGAGCCGAGCCGAGCCGAACTAATTATTTAAGTGTTTGAGCTTATTTCATTTTAAAGTTTAATTATTTAAGCTAGAGCCAAAATTGTTATGAGCTAAGTTTTGATTTGTTTGAACTTAACTAGTTTAATAAACGAATTAACGGACTTAGGCAAACTCTCAATGAGCTTGTTGGCGAACCATTATTTTTGAACTCTTTGGTTCATTTGCAATCTTATAAAACGTCAAGACTCATAAATATGTATTTGAATGCAAGACAAAATAAGATAATAATAATAATCATCATCATAATCATAATCATATTTTCATTGTTGATTATAAAAGATATCTAAATAAGTTTGTTGAGCGTCGTGCACGATTATTAAACAAATTTATTCACAAAGCTTATTGAGTTGAGTTTGAGTTTGTTTGTATTTGATTCATTTATTAAACGAACCTAAACCTTAAGCTTAAACTTGACTCGTTTCATAGACGAAGAGGCTCAAACGAGCCATTATTGAACTCGTTTACCACCTAATTATAAACGGTTTGATTGTAACCCTAGTCAAATTAAAGATCTAGATACCTATAACGAGAAACAAAAATGTAACCCGTGATCATTATAAAATGCACTAATCACTAATGTAAGTCTTGAGCACAAAAAAAAAAAAATAAAAAATAATAATAATAAACCAGGAAAAAAAAAAGTTTTTAAAAAAGGAAAAAAGTCATGCACATGCATCACATGTGACATGTTTCATAGTAGTTAGAAAAGGAATGTTAACAATTAATTTTTGTTCCTTCCTTCAGTTAGGTGATTTTTTCACCTTTAACTCCCCAGGAAAACGATGGGAAACGAAAAAGGGGGAATTACAGATTAGTCTGGCTACGGGCAAATAATTACACGTACTAGTAATTATTAGTTAAGTTAGTAGTCATTTACTACTAAATTAGTAACCATTTGTATTGACCTGTATTTATTAGCCCGTAGCGGGACCAATCCGTAACCGCCCACTCTAGCCTGGGTGCCGCTTCGCAATCAAGCCACAGCTACTTAATTGGAAAAAAAAATACAAAGACGTCAACCCATAGGTCTGCTGAAGAAAAATACAAAGACTTCGGTTAGGGCACGTCTTATACGGCACCCCACAATTATTATTCATTATTACGAGAATAATATCTATTGCAATAAATTTATAAGAAGACGGTCAAAGTTTGATTACGACCCTTTTTGGCAATTGTTTTTGACAACTTGGACATCTTTATCCTAATTTTTTTCAGGTGAAGTCATTTGGTTAGACCAAATTGCCCCATGTAATTGGCAAATATTTCAGCTTATGTCCACTTGTGTTATTGTATAAAAAAAATACTCCTTCATATATACGGAGTTTTGATTACATTTGGCTTTGCAGTCTAGTAGCATTTTTCACCCGACCTGTAAAGTCATTTCAGTAATTGGGGATCTGGAATCAGTTTTCAGTTGACCCGTCCACTTGCTTATTTTGTTGACGTGTCCTGATCTCCTTGATCTAGTACGATGTTGATTTTCATCAAATCTAAACTCACTGCGTTCATTGTCCCTGGGGTTTTGAATTGATATCCACATATTTTACCATCCAACCTAAATTGCATCCTTGCGATGCTAATATATGTACATATTTTGGAGCTTGGGTTTTCAGTTCCCTGTCACATGAAATCTTTGATTAGCTAGGGAGGTGTGAGGTGATTATTGGTCAATAGGAAGCATCAGTTTTGATGAAATATCATGTTCATTTTCTTCGTGTGGCTGGACAGAAACCACAGCAATTCAGCCCATAATGGTCGCTTGGCGTACCATCTTGCCCAGACAATGTGATAAGTGCTGATGGAGACTACTGTTCCTCTGTTACACCTTATTTATTCGGCTTATTTATGCCAATGGACCTATGAAGTTAACAGAAACCTAACCTTATCGAATGTTTGATATTTATTATCAATGTTTTTCTAATTGAAAATAAATCTGACCAAAAAACCGTGGTAG
This sequence comes from Liquidambar formosana, assembly GCA_039720395.1. NCBI lineage: Eukaryota > Viridiplantae > Streptophyta > Magnoliopsida > Saxifragales > Altingiaceae > Liquidambar > Liquidambar formosana. Next base: position 43,444,310 of record CM077823.1, on the reverse strand, counting down.
AAACAATTTAAGAATACTCAAGAACCTCTACTTTCAATTCATTAGGGGCAAAAGTACTCTTGAAGATGTCACATAGTATAGGTAGTAAAGTCTTGTACCGATGGTACCAGAGGCTCAAGTGCAAAACCTGTCACTAACATTTAATCCTCACCCAAAGAGTGAGAAAGAAAAAAAAAAATGATGCAAGGTATTACTAAATTCAGCAAGCTTGGCTTTTCCAATAAAGAAAAATGTTTTTACAGGGACATTTTATATGAGTACTAAAAATGATTTTTTTTTTTAAGGGTATTTTTCATTGAGTCACAAATAAAGTTGCAACTCTGAAGCAATTCTAGTTCCCCACCCCACAAAGAAAAATAAAAATAAAAAGAAGAAAAACAGAGAAACAAAAAGGAGAAAAAGTGAAGCAATTCACTGAGAAGTGGTCATCCCAAGGGAATTTGTGCAGAGCCAAAGGCCCCCCTAGAACTTTGCTTTTTCTCTGTACTAATTTTTCCCATGACTTGAGTAAGAAGACTTGTATATGATGTAGTTGTGAAGATTCAGGACTGTTATCTTTGGGCAAAGTTAAATGGCGCCAATGGGTTAAGCAAAAGAAAGTGAAGCTTTTTATGCAGCTGCACGGTAAACATTACCTTGTTATGTAGAGGTTGCATTCATTTTCTTTTCCCAGCGAAGATCGAGCAAGTGAATTTGGTTCAAAATCAATGAGAGTTGAATTTACTTCTGGCATTAAATCAGTCCAGCCTTCCATGTCCTTGAGGTCTTGTGACTGTAAATTCTCCTTGTTCCTCTTTCACCACCTTCACCATATATGGGATTGCCTTTCCCCAGGTAAATTGCCTCGACAAAATGGGGTCCTCTTTTCAATTTTTGATGTTATGGCTCATTGCCACAAGTTTAATGTTGCCAACCCATAACCTACTCGTTAGAATGGTCCCTTATCTTCTCCTCTTTTCACCTTTATATCTACCATGCCTACCTCAACAGTGTCGTGCTAGTCTTCCCTGCGCTGTTTTCTTTTTCCTTTTTTCCTCTCTCAAAGAGGAAGAGATGGACACCATTTAGGACCACCCTTATTAACAGCATATTCCAAAAGAATATCTAAATTTTTTTTAGAAAAATTTGATCTTCAAATCTTATTGTATTTTGTCATGTGACTTAAATTAACTGAAGAATCGGCATCTTTATTTCATTCTCTATAAATGTAGTTTATTATCATCAGAGTCATATCATTTTTTAAAATAATCTTAATATGGAAAAATATTAATACCCATATGTCAATAGTAAAAGGGTTTAGGAGTAAGGATTGGTTCTATCGATTATAAAAAAAATCTCTTAATTTTAAAAACGTACCTCGAATTTCCTACCCAACTGATAATATTTCTATACAAATTAACATTGCCCTTTCTTTTTTCCTTTGCTTCTTTTTTTGGCAATGCCTAATTACTGAGTTTGCAGATGAAACCCTCTAACAGCAAAGAAAATTAAAGCTTTAGGTTGATGGTATGGCATATTTTGACCGGAAATGCCCTGCATCTTCCTCATGATCGAAAACCTACTCATGCAATGAATGCTAGAGGTAACTGGCAACTCACGAGAAGTAAACAAGACAAATTTTGCGTAACAGTAAATTCAAAGAATTTGGTTGTGTAACTCTCTTCCATCATTGCCACATTTTTGCAACGGTCGAATCATGTGCATGATTCTTTTTCAAGTGGGGCCACCCAAATCTAGTACGGACTATTAAGGAGAAATCCATAAGAGTTTCTAAAACATGTAATTTTATTAAAAATTGATTTTGACAAAAAAAAAAAAAAAAAAAATTTTGAACCTAATCTAAAAGTATGTGTTGTGATTTTTGGATTTTTAATTAACAAAAATTAGGGGTATATCCCAAGTCTTATTCTTTTTAGGGTTTCAGTTTAAACTATTTCGTTAATGATGTATATAAGACATCTCATACTCATATATGTAACGATCTTTTAAACGAGTTGAAAGTTATTTTCGAAATTTACAAATTAAACTCAAAAAATAGAAGTTTTGGTATACGACCTTTCACTTTTTTTTGTTTTTTTAATATATTTTTTATGAGTGGACTTTTCACCTTCTTCTAGAGTTAGTTATTAGATAGACAATTGACATATCAAATGTTTGATTTGATTTGATATCGATTATAAATAGGTGCATCATTTGTTGGTTCTTTGTCACGATCAACCCAAACGTTACTTATCTTGTACCAAATGAAAAAGGAATATATATATATATATATGTAATTTTGGGTAGAGGCCCATCAATTAAATTAGAAAATGTCAACAACTCCCAAGCCTGCCAGATTTTGATCCTCTGGACAACCAAAAGGAGCACTTCTACATGCTAGATAGTTTAAATTTTAAAATGTAAATGCACATTTATAAACATTTTTATAATGGTAAAATTTTCGATATCATATACCAAATCCCTAAGTCTAGTAATCTGTCACATAATGTGTATATGAATTTATTTGGTAATCCTCTCCAAAAAGAGTATATTTGTAAATATTGCCCGAAAATTGATTTCTAAATTTTTCCCTAATTATATGGTTATTATTGTGTTATGAACTTTAAAAACACATAAAAGGAAAAAAAAAATCTAGTACTACTTAACATTTGTTGATGTGGTATTAAGAAGAAATATCATACAAGCCATTCCTATCAACCTCCTCAGAAATAACAGAAAGGGGGAGGTTCGAAATGGGAATGACCCAAAAAGGTTTAAAAAAAGCAGCCCATTTAGCCAACTTATGAGCAGCAAAGTTAGCCAACCTAAGAGTGTATTTGGCCACCTAAAAAGGAAAATTAGTAATCAACAATCTAGTCTTACAAACTATAAGGACAAAAGCCCAAGGAGAATATATTTTCCAATCTGCAATGGATGCCAAAACTATAGGTGCGTCTCCTTCTAACATGATGTTGAATTTAACAAATGAGTATCAATGTTTTTCTATAAACTTAAACTCGAGACAAATACCGTTAGTTTTGATCATGTATGAAAAGTATTTTTTTTGTTTAAAACAAAAAAACAAGAAGAAAAAAAAACCAAGAATCTGTGAACGTGTTTTCAAAGACTATTGTTGAAATTTTCTATTTTTTTTTTTAAAAAAACATCTCACTTTCAGAAACTATAAAAATAATAATTTAATCATTAAATATTTTAATCCTTTTTCAACATAAATCTAAGAACACTTGCGATCAAGTGGGGCTAAAGTTCTCTAAATTAGTATTTTTAGGGTACAATGAGGGTATATATGGAATATCAAAAGCCAAAGAACTGAAAAAATCCGTCTAAGGCGGCAACACCCGTCAAAGTTCCCCCGTCAACACCAACCACCTCCCTCCTCCTATTCCCTTTCTCTTCCCTTATTAGTCCAACCTTTCTCCTCAAAATAATCACAGAAATTCATTTTTTGGGTTCGCCCGTTGTTTCCTGACGACCCATTATTAAGTATATTTAAGCGGAAAACAAAAATAAAAAACATTTAAAGTGTTTTCCAAAAGTACTCACACACTTATATATTTTCCAAAATAAAAATGTTTCCACACACCGACGATGCCTCAGCACTCAGCAGCCTTCTCTCTCTCTTCACTTTCTCTCTCTAACCCCCCTCCTCTCTCTGTCTCTCTGCGCTGCAACCCGACGAGAAACTCCGCGCTGGAAAGATTCTCACCCTGTCCTTCCTTTTCCAGCCTTTCTCTTTCGCTCTTATCTCCACTCCTCCTCTCTCTCTAGCCCTAAATTTTCCCGAGAAACAAACAAACCCTTCTACTCCCATGCCTCCTCTGATCTCCCAATAACCCCTTCTAAAAACTCAGTCTCTGGATTTTATTATTTTTCTTAGGTTTTTTTTTTCTTTATGGGCTGTGCGAACTCTAAGCTCGACGATCTCCCGGCGGTGGCGCTATGCCGCGATCGATGTGCTTCCCTCGACGAAGCAATCCACCACCGGTATGCCCTTGCCGAAGCTCATATAGCTTATATGCAGTCCCTCAAAGGGGTTGGCTTTACGCTGCGTCATTTCTTCGATCAAGACGTTGATATAGCTATGTCCAAGGCTCCTTTATCGCCACTTCTTCCGCTTCCGAAAGATAGGAAGGGCGGCGATCTGAAGTTTACCGCCACCGGACCCTCTGGTTCGCCGGAGGCGAGCGCTCTGCCGCATCACTTGCACTCTAATTCGGGGTCTCATCTTCAATTCCATTCCGATTCAGACGACGACGATGGTAGCCATGGATCTCTTCCCCATTCTGGTAATTCTTCTCCTTTGCATTATGACGAATATCCCATGGATCACGAAGCCCTAGATGAGTTTCCTAGTTCGTTTATGAATATGAATTATATGAAGAATCAGGCGACGCCGGCTGTGACGTACGAGCAGCGGCCGATGGGGCAGGAGACTGTGTATATGGGTGAATCCTCGCATTCTGCTTATCGTTATCCTTATCCTTATCCTAATAGTAACCCTAACCCTAGTTCTTATCCGTATAATGGGTATCAGAATTATGGTGGGAATACTGGTTATTTTGGTGGTCCGCAGGCTCCTTATGGTGGTGGTCCGGGGCCAGTGGTGGCTGCGGAAGAAGCATCGTCTTCGAAGCCGCCGCCACCACCACCGTCGCCGCCGAGTGCATCGGCTTGGGATTTTTTGAACCCTTTTGAGAGTTATGAGAAGTTTTATCCGCATTACACGCCGAGTCGGAATTCGAAGGACGTGAGGGACGAGGAGGGGATTCCTGATTTGGAAGACGATTACCAGCACGAAGATGTGAAGGAAGTTCATGGAGACCAGAAGTTTGTTGGTGATGGTGGTGGTGCTGCGAATTATTCGAAGTCTGTGGTAGACGACGAGGGTGGGAAGGGTGGGGATAGGGAGGCATTATACCAGACGAGGCCGAAAGTTTCGGCGGATAACAGCCCACTGGAGTTTGAGGTGCATATGGTGGAGAAGAAAGTAGTTGATAATGAGGATAAGGCTGGGGATGGTGGCAATGTTGCTGCATTTAAGGGTCGAGGTGGTTCACGAGGCGTTCCTGAAGTTTTGAGAGAAATTCAGGCTCAGTTTGATAGGGCTTCGGAGTCGGGGAGTGAGCTCGCCAAGATGCTGGAGGTGGGAAAACTTCCATATCACCGGAAACATGTTGCCTATCAAGGTAAAAAGAAAAAAAAAACTGTGCTTTGATCTTTATATTGTCAGATCGATGCTCCCCACCAATAGTTCAATACAGACCCTTTTCTATACTGTTAATAACTCGCTTGATCTGCTATAATTCTATGGATATTCTCATTTTTTGGTGCTAAACCAATGTTTTAAACACTTGCGTACACAATAAAATGAGCTTAATATGTTGAATTGAACTGCAGTGGAATTCATTCGCTTGCCCTTAACTTTTTAAAACTTTATGAATCTCTGTAAAGCAGTTTCTTCCAAGATGTTGCATGTAATTACTCCACTATCCGTAGTATCCTCACATCCTTCTACTTCTACAAATGCCGAGTCCTCATCCTCTGCTGGGAAGGCTGGTTCTGCTCTTTTGGACTTTGATGAAGATGTGGGGATGAGGTTGAAAACCCTTTCTTCTACCTTGCAGAAGCTGCACCTCTGGGAGAAGAAACTCTATAACGAAGTTAAGGTATGGTGTATCTTGTTGATTTCTGATGTTAAGTTGGTATATCCTTCGATCTTTTACATAACTTTGAAATGTTTCACACCATTGAATTTCTTGAACAATTCAAAGTTGCTCCACTGTGTTAGTGCTAAGCACGTGGTACTTCTCCCTCTTGCTGTCACTTTTATTTTGGAGTTTTCCAATAATTTCGATTTATTGTATGTTTAGTCTTTGAAATCTATTTCTTTATTAAAAATAATAATAAGAATAAAAATAATACTTTCATTCATTTTTTATTATTATTTATTTTTAGATTGATGGTTGTAGACCCTATCCTAGTCAATTTAAACTTACATTTGTGATTGTTGCTTTCACAATTCATCAGGATATCCTCATCTTGTTAGATGATGGTACACACACCCATACTCACACATCATAAATAAGTTTGTTATATGTACTCTTTGTGATCTTAATTTAAGATTTATTTTTAAATTTAAGGAGGTGGTTTATGTGAAGAATATAGTTTTTGTGATAGGCACTTTTCTGTTAGTAGTATTATTAAAATGTCTCCCACCTTGTGGTCCTCTTGATTGGATATTTTCTTGTAATAATGAAATTCTTGTATTATCCATTATGTAATGAAGAATGGAAAATATGACTACATCCGTAATCTAGCTTATCATTGTGACTTGTCTATTTTAATTTATTTTGATTTCATTTTGTGAAAAAATTTATTGGGCTAAATTAGGAAGGGCATGCATAGTTTACTTCACTGTCCTGTAAATTTATATTTATTTTAACTACTGTTAAGTGGAAAATGCTGTTCTAATTGCTAGAATTGTTGTGACTCTCCTAGTTTGATGTGGCAGGGGAGGTTTTGAAATTAATGTCATTTCTTCCTAAAATGATAGGGAAAAGTCACAAGCATGGCAATGGGGCTGGGGAATTGGAATAGGACATTGGTTGGTGTTGCATTGCTCTTGTAGAATTATACTAGGTTAAAAATTGACCACGACGTTAGTCATTATTATCGTTAAGGCTCACACTTTTCATCTTATTTTTTGCTTCTTCATGTATGATATTCACAATACTTGTTCTTGCCGATGATTGGCCTGGTGGACACTTGTCAACATGATGCCCATGTCACCACACGTTGGATACCAGTTTGGACACTTACAAATGTATTGACTTAATTATCAAAGATGACTCATACCCCTCACATGTAGCATGTGCCTACGTGCTTATATTAGTGGCCTCATCGCATGCTTATGCTTAAATATAACAAAACAACAAAATCCATATCTAAACTATGGGGTTGGGTGTGTTAATCCCTTTTTGCAATTCCACTCTACCTAGGTCCATTAATTATGCCATGTCACAACTCACAAGTAGGGGTGCAATAGAGCAGGTTTGGGATGCCCCCTTTGCCAACCATGTCCCGAGAAATAAATAACAACACCCCCTCAACCCCCCCCCCCCCCCCCCCCCCAAAAAAAAAAAAAAAAAAAAAAAAAAAAAAAAGAGGAAAGAGAGAAAGAAAAAGCACAAGTAAAACACTAGGACTGGATGTAGTGTGACCAAATAAATGAGTGGCATTGATGACCAATTTGCGAGGAACGTATGTTGTCTGTTTGTGGTGGTTAACGACAACTTAAGAGTGTAATGGAGGGACTTGGTGTGGTGGTTGCCTTTCAATCTTTCTCTCCTTATATATATGTGCATATATTTATTTTGTCTGTGTTTGTGTGTGTGTGTGTGTGTGAGAGAGAGAGAGAGAGAGAGAGAGAGAGAGAGAGAGAGGATGTGAATTACAATTGCTCACCATGTTTTTGCATGGGAATCCTTTTGTAGAACTTCATTTCAATCGATTCTACCACTGTATGTTCTTCCTTTGAATGGTCTCTTCTTTGGTGTGCTGTTTATGTTCCCATGAGGAGGGATTATAGTTCATCTACCAAGTTATGTTAATTCCATGTCCATATTATTATGTTCCATACCTCACAACATCATTGCTAAATTTTTTCACATTGACAAATACTTACTATGTTATGATTTTGACTTGGTGTGATGTTCCCATGGCTATGCTTTTGCAGGCTGAGGAAAAGATGAGGGTAGTCCATGAAAAGAAGTGCCGGAAGCTGAAGCATTTGGATGAACGGGGTGCTGAGGCTCACAAAGTTGATGTAACTCGAACTTTAATCAGGAGTCTGTCTACAAAAATAAAGATTTCTATTCAGGTTGTTGACAAGATTTCTGTGACGATAAATAAGATTAGGGATGAAGAGCTATGGCCACGAATATATGATTTGATCCATGGGTATTTAACTCGAACGTTATACTAGCTCTTTACAGCCCTTTTTTTCTCTTAATTTTTCTTGTCACTTTCGGATCCTGGCATAAGTATTTGGTTTTAGTCCAAGGTATTTTGAATGGTGTCTCCAAGCATTTTAGAATGGTATTATGAGTCTTGCATTTGCAATGTGGATACTTGTCTTTCCTCATATTATTAAAATATTTGTCTGCCACAAGTGGATGTTATGAATCTTTGTGATTACAACTTAGTGTTGCCTCCATGAGAACTATTGTTGGTCTATCAATGTATTTTGCATGGTCCTGTGATTTTATGTACTTATGTTATTGTGTATAGTTTTCTATAATCACACCCTTCCTCCTGATATGTTGCTTCAGGGTAGCAAATCTTCTTGATGTCCTCATTCTTGATTTTGACACACCCATATACTTGTGATATCTGATTATCTGCATAGATCATTATTGTTGATGTTTTTCTTCACGCTGTCATGATGGGGGCTAACCTGGATTTTTTTCTTTTAATATTTATTTTTTCCTTCAGGTTCACCCGAATGTGGAAATCTATGCTTGAGTGCCATCATAGTCAATACCAAGCAATCATAGAAGCTAGAAGTCTAGATGCCATTGCATCTCAGAAAAAGCCTAGTGATGCTCATCTTGAAGCCACATGGCAGCTTGAACATGAGCTTATTCACTGGATTTCAAGTTTCTCTGTTTGGGTTGGTGCCCAGAAGGGTTATGTCATAGCTTGAACAACTGGCTTAGGAAATGTCTTCCTGATGAAACTGAAGAAACAGCCGATGGACCAGCACCCTTCTCACCTGGTAGGATGGGTGCACCCCAGTGTTTGTAATCTGTAACCAGTGGTCACAAATATTTGAGAGAATTTCTGAGAAAGAAGTGATTGATTCTATGCGACTTTTTGCCACGAGTGTGCATCAATTATGCAGAAGGGATAAGGAACTAATGCGCCAGAGAATGATGGCAAACAAGGATTTGGAGAGGAAAGTTAGGAACTTGGACAAAGAGATTCAGGCGTTGGACAAAATGATGGTTTTGGTCTCTGGTGATGGCAATGGTCTCTCATTACCTGGAAAGGTTGTGTATCTGAGTGACACTAGCAATTCTATTAGTCTACAAGCAAGTCTACAACGTACTTTTGAAGCCATGGAGAGGTTCACAGCTGACTCCATGAAAGCTTATGAGGAGCTCTTGCAACGTAGCGAAGAGGATAGGATTGCCCAAGAGCAGGGGAAGTTTCATAGGGCTGTGTAGTGTGATGAAATTGTTCTCGTTTAAATTGGTGATTTGGTTCACTATCAGCAGCTTGTCATCCTCTTGTACGATTAGTTGAAAGTCAAGATTCTCTAGGGGCTTATGAGTGGAGTTAACAGATTTGCTCTTGTTGGACATCTTTCACTTCTTTTGTTGCTCCATAATGGAATGGTTGCATGCTGCTTGGCTGGTATGTCTTCAGTCGGGGAAAGAGTTTGAAGTGAATCACATTATGGTGGATGTTGACACAGTAGCGACTGTATTGGTGGCTTACATCCTTGATGATTTGCACTGCCAGTGTTTTGAAAATATACTATTCAGATGCCAACTCCAGCAGTGTGAACCATTTTGAGCCAACCCTGCTGTCGAGTGATTATTTGCGAGAGTACGAAGAGCAATATACGAGGGAATATTGATTAAAAGCCAGTTTGGTCCACTATTCAATCGAGAATGAGGATCTCTTAGCTGTAGCTGGGCCAAGTGAGTATGATGCTTGCACAATGTGTTTATCGGAATATATTTTGAGCTAGTCCCGTTCACCTGTCTAGAACGTCAACAAAAACTTGCAGTTTAAAATGGGACTCTCATTTGAAGATCCTACTGGCGACCTGGCACTACAAACCAGCTTGCATGAAAAGAGGTTTAAGGGGCATGCATCCTCAAATTTCGAGTACTAGGCACAGGCAACCTCACCAAATTGTTCTTCGGGTAAGCAGATTTCACTTAAGTTTGCATGATGATGAGTGTAATTTTAGGCTTAGGCTGGTTAGCATACGCAAGTCATAGAAAGCCCAGATATCAGATCCTTGTACCAAAAATAAATTTTATTTCTTTAATAGATAATTTATTTAGTTCAAATTATGTACAGAAGGTCTTTTGACACTGAAGAATATTCAGGACACCTTAAATGGAAAAGTGTTGTTGGAATGAGCAAATTAAATTTTCTTTTGAGGATGAGAATGATGATATCTGATTGCAACTAATTGGTGGTCCAAGAACTATAATGGCTATGGACTGGGTACATAATGTAAATGATAGGGCCCGTGATAATAACGTAATAATTAATTATGTAAATATATAATAAATGCCATACCGTATAGTTTTATATCTAGCATTAATCCGAACTTCTATGTTAAATGACATTGAAATGTTGGGGAAAAAACTTACCCCAAAAAAAAAAATGTTGGCAAAATGCCCATAGACAAGGTGTTAAAGCTTCATTGGCATTTTACTGGAGGCTTGGGATCAAA